>JAJSOF020000038.1:67610366-67643634 GCA_025594305.2 Periplaneta americana | reverse complement strand
AAAGGCGGATAGACCTATACGCCCTTCTTCGGGAAAACGGTTTAAAATGTAGTGAATAATTATAGTAGCGAAATTTTGTTTTGATTGTACTGTACATACCTGCAGGACAGGGCTGCGTGCGTGCGTGTATAACATTTTATTCAGGTGCGTTTTAAAATCTTAGATTGCATGTATCTCAATTCGCCATATTGACGTATACGCCCTTTTCCCGGCAAACCCCTCAATTACATATCCCTGAAACTCTTTGAACCGTTCTTTCTAATGGCACCGGTATGAACTGAAGGGTTTAGAGCCATAGTGGGCCAAGCGCCACTTATTAAAAACGGAGAAAGCAAGGGTTAAAGTTAAGTGAATACCATAGTTTAATGAAGATTGACATAACATGTAGTTTTAATGCGTATACTTTATCTTACTTGCTATATTATGTTTCCATTGAATTATGGTAATAACTTTATTTTAACCTTTGTTTTCTACGGTTTTAGTAAATGGCGCTTGGCCCACTATGGTTGTGAACCCTTCAATTTCGTAATAAGCATAGTCAAAAAATTATAGAATGATTCTGTGGACACAGTGTAGTCTATATTTTAAATCGACAGAAATATTGCAATAATACGCTATCTATCATTACATTTGTCGCATTTGCATCTTTAAACGATCACAAATACAAATCCAATAATTACTAAGTAACTGTCAATTTATTATGAGGACTATGTTGGAACTATTCTACTGTAGTTACACAACTCTAAGTTCCAATGCATTGTACGTATGGTGGTCCATTTTCTCTGCCAACGCATTTATGACTTCATTAAAACTAACAGAATCAGCATTTTCTCCCACCATGCACAACAGAAACCAGTCGCCAACACTAATGTGGGCCACGAGTTTGTGAACAGAGTTCTTAGAGATGAACCCGAAGCGAGTGCCGAAGATGAGGATCCTGGTTCGACGACTGAAGATAGTGACGAGACGGAACAGAATCCACCCGGAAGTTACGACGAGAAGCATCACGAGCCAGAACCACAGGAAGACGTAGATCTTCTCGTTGAGGACGTTCAGAGGAAGCACGCAGAGAGAGTCGTGGCGCTCTACGGTCTCTGACGGACCGAAGCGGTAGAAAATGCACTTGGCCACTCTCGGGAACACGTAGATCATGGGGTCCACCCGGTCTTCCTCGTCGCTCTCCAAGAAGTCCAGGACTTTGGAACCGTAGGACCAGAATTCTCCGTCCAGGAATCTGTTCATGAGGAACATTTGACCTGTAAAAATGTACAGCATTAAATTATATTCCACTCTTGTCCACAACAACTTCACCGGATCACAGACACTATTTTAGACACATATGAGGAAAAGGTGGTGAGCTTGGGTCTGTTTCTGGACACAGAAAAGGCATTTGATAAAGTATGGCATGAAGGCTTGCTCTCAAAGCTTAAAAATCATGTATCAGATACCTATTATTAAAAAAATCAAGTCATACCTTTCACAACGTACATTCTCTGTTAAATACGAGTCTGCTCAGTCAAAATCAAATACTGTTGAATCTGGAGTACCTCAGGGTAGTATTTTGGGACCGCTGCTTTATATTCTATATACATTGGATTTTCCAACACAAGATCACTTAACAATAGCCCATTTTGCTGATGACGTTGTTGCCATTCTTAGTAAAGGTACTTGTGAATCAGCAGCAGAACAACTGAACATTTTTTGTGAAAAAATTTTCACGTGGTGTAAGCAATGGCGAGTAATTATGAATCCTCAAAAATAAAACTTAGTCAAATTTACTTATAAGAGAAACACTGTAAATTATCTAGTAACATTATGTGGTTGAAAAGTACCAATGGCTCAATCTGTCAGATATCTTGGATTAATCTTAGATAGCAAACTTACTTGCCATAACCACATATCGGCTATTGTTAAAAGAATTAGACACAGAATCTACCTGCTAAAACACATTATTCAAGACAAATCTCCATTGCCTCTACACTACAAGAGACTTATCTATATTTCAATCGTGCGCCCTGTGTGGCAATATGGATGTTCAATTTGGGGATCTGCTTCTGCATCACAAATAATAAGAATACAGGTCATGCAAAATCGTTATTTGAGGCTGATGTCTGGTGCACCTTGATATATCAGCAACAAGAACCTGCACGATGATCTCTGTTTTCCTGAGGTGACGGAGGTCCTAAGACAGAGCTACATCAGACTGTATAACTCCTTTCTAAACCACATGAATCCGCTACTTCAAGTCATTATCATTAATCCACCGCAATATCCAGCACATAGAAGACTAAAAAGAAAACGTCATAGTGATATGAGGCTATAGGGTACTTTTGGGATTACCAGTGGGCAATACCCATAAACAAGTGTCAAGTTATTTTATTTTATTTTTATTTTTCCTTTCTCTGTTCTTGTTATTCTCAACTATAATGTATTTATTTATGTACAATAAAGTTTACTACATTATTAAAAAAATTAAATTATATTCAAGTCCACCGCTGAATGGTAATGGTTAGCATATAATGACCTCCGGGTCCGGGTTCAAATCCTGGTTGGAACAAGTTATCTGATTGAGGTTTTCCGCGTTTCTCCCTCAGTCCATTAATAGCAAATGCTGGGTTATTTTCGGCGCTGGACTCTGGACTCATTCCGCTGACATTATCACCTTCATTTCACTGAAACGTTAGATAACCACACTTATTTACTTACAAATGGCTTTTAGAGAATCCGGAGGTTCATTGCCGCCCTCACATAAGCCCGCCATCGGTCCCTATCCTGAGCAAGGTTAATGCAGTTTCTACCATCATATCTTCCCTCCCTCAAATCCATTTTAATATTATCGTCCCATCTACTGTCTCCGCTCCCACCCCAAGATCTTTTTCCATCAGTTTTCTCAACTAACACTATATGCATTTCTGGATTCACCCAAACGTGCTACATGATCTGCCAATCTCATACTTCTGGATTTAATGTTAGGTGAAGAATATGATGCGTGCAGTTCTGCGTTGTGTAACTTTCTCCATTCGCCTGTAACTTCATTTCTCTTAGTCCTAACTATTTTCCTAATCATCTTATTCTCAAACACCCTTAACCTCCGCTCCTGTCTCAAAATAAGAGTCAGAATAAGAGTCAGAAGTCATAAGTTTCAGAACCATACAGAACAACCGGTAATATAACTGTTTTATAAATTCTAACTTTCAGCTTTTTTTGAAAGCAGACTAGATGACAAAAGCTTCTCAACCGAATAATAGCAGGAAATTCCCATATTTATTTTAAGTTTAATTTCCTCTCGAGTGTCATTTATATTTGTTACTGTTTCTCCAAGATACTTGAATTTTTCCGCCTCTTCAAAAGAAATTAAATTATGGTTTATTTAACGACGCTCGCAACTGCCAAGGTTATATCATCGTCGCCGATGTGCCAGAATTTTGTCCCGTAGGAGTTATTTTACTTGCCGGTAAATCTACTGACATGAGCCAGTCGCGTTTAATCTTCAAAGGATAAATTTCCTATTTTTATATTTTCATTTGGTACTATGTTCTGGCCACGAGACACAATCATATGAAGACATAATTACAAAAACAGCCTTAGTCATTTTTAATGAAATTGTATGAAGAATATTTTGGCTACTACTTCAAATGTTTATAGACTCCAAAAATGACCCATGTCAGGTGCGATAGCCACAAGAATAAACACCAGTTGTACAGAAACAGCTGACATGTGTTGTTCTATTTATTTTTATTGCTCTGCTGAAAAATATCAATTTTGACAAGGGTTGTTTTTGTAGTAATGTCTTCATATACTTTGTCTTTTCGGGATTTACTTCCAAACTGATCTTATTACTTGCTTCAAGTAAAATCATTTGTGGATTTTCTCCTAACATATTCAAGTCATCCGCATGAACAAGCAGCTGACGTAACCCGTTCAATTCCAAACCCCTTCTATTTTGCTTGACTTTCTTAATGGAATAGTCTAGAGCAAAGTTGAAAAGTAAAGGTAATAGTGCATCTCCTTGCTTTAACCCGCTAAACTGAAGAATAATGTACAATCTGAAATTGAAAAAAAATATATATTGTAGGCTACCAGAAATTAAGATACATCTATTAGAATGGTTAGGACATGTCATTAGGATGGAAGATTGTCGTGTTCCAAAGATCTGAACTTAGAACTAGAAGGTAGACGTAATATCCGAAGACAAGAATTGAGATGGCTTGAAGATATGGATTTTATTATTATTATTATTTATTATTATTATTATTGTTATTATTATTATTATTATTATTATTATTATTATTATTACTAGCCGTACCCGTGCGCTCTGCTGCACCCATTACAAATAAATATAAAGTAATTACATAATTAAAATAGGACATTTTATCCAGGGAACATTCGTGTTTGATAGAAGGATAAATCGTTTATTATGTTATTTAAATTGTATTAAAAAAATTAAAATGCGATCATTTTGATCCAGAGACCACTCATTTGGTCATAAAAATTATTTTAGGAAATACAGGAAACGAATGCCTATCAACTTTTCTGTGCATAAGAATCTATTTTAATCTTACCTGTCCTCGATTCGCTCAGAAGTTACTGTAATAACATTATAGCATTATGTCCATCTAGAGAAACTACACTTTCCAATGGTGAAATAATAATTATACAAATCGGTTAATTTAACTTCCGATATTACTTCATACAAACACAGAAACATTCACTTAGGCTATGTTTAATAGCTTTCGATTGTTGTTGTCCAAGGCTCCTTATAGACGAAGTAATTTGTTTTTATTTCAGTACAACGCCTTAGATGGCGTTGTTATTGTAATTTTAAAACTCATTTATCTCATTAAATATCACTCCTATCAAAATTTTGTATAGAATGAAACTTATCGGAAATTATTTTTAAAGAAACTTCTGTTATGTAATATTTTTCATGAAAATCAATAATAATATTTTAAATAATGTATTTTGAATGCCGTATAGCCTAAAATCTAAGTTACAACGAACTTAATTTATATTCCAATTTTCATATAAATCGATTCAGCCATTATCGCGTAAAAAGGTAACAAACATCTAGACAGACAGACATACAAACAAACATTTCAAAAAAAGCGATTTTCGGTTTCAGGATGGTTAATTATACATGTTAACACCAATTGTTTTTTGGAAAATCGAAAATTACCAGAAAAATTTTGGCTACAGATTTATTATTATTATGTTTATTACTTTATATATTTTGTAATTTAGTACATTTTATGTCTATTGCCACAAACTGTTGCTCATGACATTAATAATCGATTGATTGATTTATTGAATGATTGATGACTTGAGAGCTCTTGGCGTAAAGAAGTAGAGACTAAAAGCATAGATAGAGAAGAGTGGGCCGTATTTTGAGGAGTCTGGAGCTAAACTACAAGGGATGTAAAGCCATAGAAGAAGATCAACATACTATCTTTTGTATACACTAACCATATGGACTGAAAACTTGACGAAAATATGCTGTAAAGTATATCACCAGAACTTCTACATATCAACAAGAATTGATATGAAACTTTCTATATGATATTATCAGTTATGTTTTTAACTTACTGAAAACATTAACGAGAGCTAGGACCTCGCATAAGAAGTATCGGTACGTCCACCAGGTGTGAGTGTTGCGGTGCTCATACAGGTAGTTTAGCAGCAGCCTCTTTTTGTCTGCCTTCTCGTCAGCGGACAGTAATCCCACATCCAAGTCCAGTCTCAGCGCTCGTAACTTTCCACCTTCCCAGTTCTTCCACAGGAAACGTGGAATGTAGAACAGAACAGCCTGAAATAATCGTTTCTGTAAGTACTGAGTTGATACAAAAGTTCGTAGCGTTTTTCACTGTGACAAAAGATTTTGAGATGAACAGATGACAGAAATTAATTAGTAATATATAGGCTATTCTCCTACATTGTCTTGCCAACGCTGGGGTAGTTTTTCGACTCAGCGTTTGACGAAATCTGCCGGTTTGGAGTTAAATAATTCGTCGAACCAAGTTTATGAAGCATTTTCGTTATCAAAGGATTAATTTCTGAATGTTGCCTCATGTTAAGAGAAAATATATTGCATACCCTTCGTTATTACTTCTCTTATCATAGACCCATACTCTCCATTTGTAAACTACAACAAAAATAAAATATCCAAATTAACACAACCGTGGTTTCATTTCCGAAGCTGGGTGATGTATTCTGTGTGTTGGTATATCTCTGATACAGCACAGAATTTCTGTTCGACGTTGAACGATGTACCCCTCTCGCACGTATGGTTTTTGCAGAGGGATCGTGACATTAATTAGTAACTTCAGTTAGGTAAATTCAAGCTTGTCTGTGAAATGAAGCTTTTCTATGTGTGTGTGTTTTCATAAAAATGATTTGAATTATATGTTTTGTGCTATGTTACTTTATTATTTTTAAATATTATATGTTGAAGTCATAATTGTGGTTTTAGGAATAACATCCGATAACATAGACCAGTCCAAAAAGTACGCCAAGTTAGAATTAGTAATTATTTTCAGGAACCTCGTTTGACTTATGACAACGCGTAAAATAAAAATTATTTATCAGCACTTAACGGTGACTCTATCTCTACGGCTTTCCTCCGCCAAAGAACTATTGCCATTCAACGAGGGAACGCTATAAGTGTTATGGGGACTTTTCCAGAATCTAAATCGTTGGAAGAAATATCTTATTTCGTGTAGAGCTGTAGACAGTTTTTCGCATCCTTTAGTTTTGTTCCTAATTTCTAGTTTGTCCTTTACTCAATTGTTTAATTTAATTTCAAAATTGAATTAAAGTTTATTTTGTATAAGACAGTTTGATATGTTTTTTAGATAATATTGTTCTAAATTAAAACATTAAGTGAAATTGTTAAGTAGGATAAAATCACTCTGTGAATTATTATTGTTACAATATTTTGTTAGTGGTATTTACATTACCTTTAATTTGTCATGAGAATATCCACTTATCATAATAGTCTTAGCTATAGTATAATTATTTTCGTGTATCTATGTTCTCTTATTATGTATAAACAAACTTTATTGTCTACTAAAATTATTTCATACTTATATACATAATGTAGATTGAATATAGAAACAGGAAATAATGTCACAAAACAAGGGACAGGCTAATAATTGAGTTTTCTCATACTAGGTTTATCATGGTGTATTCATATGTTTGTAGGCCTGGAGTCCGGAAAGTAACTATAACCACAGTTTAGCATATACAGTTGAGAAGCTCAATACTTAATAAATATGCAAAGTAAACATAGACAGTTGAAATATGCATCCATAGATAGTTGCTAGCCACCAGGATCGCTACTATCGCCTCATCACAGACTCTTTCCCTAGCAGACGATAAAATGTATTGTACTTTTGATATCGTGTTCTTTTGAAAAATTAACACCTTCCTTCCCTTATTGAAATACGAAATACATAAGGTTTATATATTATTTTCATAAAGTATAAGTTATATTATATTTTATAAACTCACCTTCCTGGATCTTTCGGAAGGATAACACTGACCTCTTTTTCTTACAATTTATGGTGCAACAAACGTCTCCTTGTCCCATATTATTACTCAAATTATTGTATTTTAGCCATTTACAGTTATTACAACCGATAACGAACATTTCACAGTTTACACAACTTTTCACAACAATGCGAAATACGGCACAGTCAATGCCTTTTCGATCTAGACCAGGCCGTAATGTTTGTTCGGGTTTTCTATTTCAGTGTATGGAGCTCAGTGAATTATTATATTATAACTTTATTGCGCATCATAGCTAAGTTTTATTTGGTGTAATGTGTCCATAAGTTCCCTTTACTTCTTGTTGCATAATATGTTGCAGAAATAATTACAAAACTGTGTTATTTTAATGTGAAGAGAATTTTTAAATGTTAACATAATCTTTTCGCATCAACATTTTAAGTTTAGAATGGAAGCTATTTTGAGGTTTAATAAAAAAGAATTTATATTGTCTTTTTAATATAGCACATCTACCTTCCTTGATAAAGACAGAAAATTTATCATACCACTCTTATGAAATTAGTGTACGTACGATTGTTACTTCGTCTCTTAGGTAGTAGATAAATACAATAATTCAATACTCAATTGCAGTATTAAAATACAGACAAATTGAATGTGCGGAGTATCATACATGACATTATGCTTAATTATAATGTATAATTGCGAATTTAGGAATATAAGATATAGTAAACATAACCTATAATATTTCCATATGAATGGCAGGGCATTGGAGACCACTAAAATTAGACAGAAAGGGGCAACTGGGACAGTAAACATAACCTATAATTTCAACATATCTAAATATTCGTGCGGTGCAACTGAAAATTATTGAATCGTGCATAAATGAATGTAACAATAATTTCGCAATATTTAATCGAAATAAAGGCAGGTATTACACATATGAACAACGTAATTTTCACACCAAAAATAATATTACACCTTACCTCGCAAGGAATTATGTCTGAAGTGTCTCCTAATCATTGTTTTAAATTTTATTAATGTAATTACACTACATTTTAGAGAAATATATGTTACTTTTTATGCATTCCAATTAATTTATATGGTTGAAACGCCGCCCTTTGTGATCGGTTTAAGCGAGTCGCATGGTCTGCCTTACGGCCCGTATTAGATCACGATGGCAGTGACACAGTCTATTGTTCCTAGTACATACAGCGCTCCAAGCGGCTAGCAACTATCGCGAGAAATGCAAAAAATAACCCCAAGCTTCGCGACAGTATATACTAGACTGTGCTATAATGTAAAGTTCCATTTTCCGTACTGGTTTGGAGTACGGAAAGAAATAAAATTAGATGTAGTATGAAACAAAACTGATTTTATATTACCACAATAAATTTCTTGTGCTTCAGTAGTGCAGAAATTCGCTCACCTGGAAAAACAGACAAATGAAGACCCACTGGTAGTAGCGTTGTATTTTCGTCTTGGATTCGCGTGCTCCTCTGCTGGGGCCCAGGCCTGGAAAGGGCACTTCCACTCCCACCTTCTTCCTGTAGGAATCTTCGGCGGTGAACGTGGAATGGGTCCAGCAGTACTCGTTCAGCAAGTTCTCGGGCAGGGAGGCGTTGCTGCAAACAATCGGCTTTCGCACGTACTGGTTCAAGCCCACGATCAGACAAAACACAGCAGGAATGCCACGGTGACGCGGTGGTGCAGTCTGAACACCAGACTGTCGGTGTGGACGCGGTGTCTCCTGAACACCTTGATCACGCCTTTGAAGATGTCCAACATCATGTGGACATTATCCCTGAAATTAACATTCCCGCTAGATTTTAGTTTTAGCTTTCTGCGTTCGCTGTTCGATACTTTGTCTATTCCTGAACACTAATGATAAAAATTTTCGGAAAATTTTAAATCAGAAAATTTTCCTCTTATTAAAATTTTTTTCAGCTGATTTTTATATAATATTGTATTTATATAATTTTACACTTTCCTGAAAATTATCTATTTATTAAACAACTTTTTACGTTCTTGATTTTGTTAAATTTCATAATAAATGTAGTTATAAAATATCTTAAATTTTTCTAAAAATTTTCTATTTATTAAGCAGTTTTTATGTTCTTGATTTTGTTAGATTTCATAACAATTATTGTAGGTATAATATGATCTTAAAGTTTTCTAAAAAGTTTCTATTTATTAAACAGTTTTTACGTTCTTGATAATAATTGTAGTTATAATATGATCTTAAATTTTTCTAAATATTTTCTATTTACTAAACAAGTTGTTATGTTCTTGATTTTGTTAGATTTCATAATAATTATTGTAGTTATAATATGATCTTAACAATTTTCTATTTATTAAGCAGTTTTTACGTTCTTGATTTTGTTAAATTTCATAATAATTGTAGTTATAATATTATCTTAAAGTTTTTCTAAATATTTTCTATTTATTAAACAATTTTTTACGTTCTTGATTTTGTTAGATTTCATAATAATTATTATAGGCCTAGTTATAATATGATCTTAAATTTTTCTAAATATTTTCTGTTTATTAAACAATTTGTTATGTTCTTGATTTTGTTCAATTTCATAATAATTGTAGTTATATCATCATACATTTTTCTAAAAATTTTCTATTTATTAAGTAATTTTTATGTTCTTGATTTTGTTAGATTTCATAATAATTATTGTAGTTATAATATGATCTTAAATTTTTATACAAATTTTCTATTTATGAAGTAGTTTTTTATGTTATTGATTTTGTTATATTTCTTAATAATTGTAGTTATAATATGATCTTAAATTTTTTTCTAAAATTTTCTATTTATTAAACAATTTTTTATGTTCTTGATTTTGTTTAATAATTGTCTAGTTATAATATGATCTCAATTTTTTTTTTCTAAAAATTTTCTATTTATTAAATAATTTTTATGTTCTTTATTTTTTTACGTTCTTGATTTTGTTAAATTTCATAATAATTGTAGTTATAATATGATCTTAAATTTTTCTAGAAATTTTCTATATATTAAACAATTTGTTATGTTCTTGATTTTGTTAAAATTCATAATAATTGTCTATTATGATCTTAAATTTTTTTCTAAAAATTTTCTATTTATTAAACAATTTTTTATGTTCTTAAATTTGTTAAGTTTCATAATAATTGTAGTTATATGATCATACATTTTTCTGAAAATTTCCTATTTATTAAGAAATTTTTTTAGTTCTTGTGTTTGTTAATTTTATTAATAATTGCAGTTATATGATTATTAATTTTTCTGAATTTTTTTTTCTTTATTGTGATAATTTTTTTATCTTTTTAAATTTAATCATCGTCATCTTTCACTGCCAAGTATTGGATCCTCATGAATCCGTTACGGTTTCATGCCAGCGCTTTTTAGACCTTCCCAAATTTCGGCGTTCTTCTGGAACATACAATAGAATTTGTTTTGGCCATCTAGCATGGTTCTTTCCACTGAAGCCTATACTGGTTGATATCGCCTATTGGACAATGGGATCAATTTCCAGTTCTTCCAGAATATCTTCATTTCTCTGGTGTTCGAATAACGAGCATCCTGCAGTTTTCCCCATAAATCTGATCTCGGCTGCTTGTAATCTCTTCCTCAGCGTTCCTAATGGTCCACGCCTCAGTGTTATAGGCCAATACTGGTCGTGAAAGTATTTTATATACTGTACACGGATTCTTGAATGTCTTTGAACTTAGGGTTTAGTTAAATACATTACTAATTGAAGGGTTCTGAACCATAGTGGGCCAAGCGCCATTTACTAAAACCGCAGAAAACAAGGGTTAAAATAAAGTTATTACCATAATTCAATGGAAACATGTAGCAAGCAATATAAAGTATACACATTCAAACTAAATGATATGTAAATCTTCATTAAACTATGGTATTCACTTAACTTTAAGCCTTGCTTTCTGCGTTTTTAATAAATGGCGCTTGGCCCACTATGGCTCTGAACCCTTCAATTGCTCCTGCGATTTTGATGAATTCAGAAATTTTGGAAGTCATATTTTCGTCATTTACATGAGATAAATTTTTCACTACATGAGTGAGACTTCCGGCTTGCATAACTCATGCTTCTAATTTGTCCAATTGGGAAATTTTACTTATATTCTAATCTCTTGACTTTACTACGTTTTAACTGTACTGACATGATTATACATTTTTTTAAATGCTACCCCGATTAAGCAATTTCTGTAGCTTCTTCATTTGTTAAGTGTTATAATATTGTATTGGTATACTGTAACCCAAAAGGCCTGATTATAAATTTTCCACTTATTAAGAAATTTTTAGTTTACTGATTTTTTTTAAATTTTATGTTCTACTGATATAATTATACAGTTTCTTGAAAAAATTCCATCTTTAAGCAATTTTTTTATCTTCATGATTTTGCCAATTTTTATAAATTGTACTGACAAGATAACAAATTTTCCTTAAAAATTCCCCTTATTAAGGAATTTTTAGTTTATTGATTCTGTAAGTTTTATAATTGTACTAATATAATAATTGACAATTTTTTTGTAAGTTTTCTCCTTTCTTAAGATTGTGAACCAAAAATTAATATTCATTTATATATTTATATTCATTGATATAATACAATATAATATAATATAATATAATATAATATAATATAATATAATATAATATTAGTGCAGAAGACCTATAGTATAATATACTGTAGTTTAGTATAATAATAATAATAATAATAATAATAATAATAATAATCCGTGGCGCTACAGCCCGTGAAGGTCCTAGACCGACCAGCCGGCTGCTGGCCTCAGGCCCACATACCGAAGCAGAGGTGGACGATCATCCAATCAGAATGGAGGTATCGTGTGGTTAGTGCGATGATCCCCCAGCCGTTATAGCTGGCATTCGCAACCGGATTTAGCTACCTATCGTAGATCCCCAAGTGCATCACGATGCTGGGTGAGCACCGGTCCCATACACTGGCCGAAATTTCATGAGAAAATTTCTTCCCCATGAGGATTCGAAACCAGCGCGCATTCCGTAACGCGAGTCCTAGGCAGGATGCCTTAGACCACGATGCCACGGCGCGGAACATATATAGTATAGTACAGTATTGTATAATATAACATTATGATATGATATGATATGCTATGATATGATATGATATGATATAATATGATATGATATATGATATGATGTTTTTTTTAATTTTATTGGGTTATTTTAGGACGCTGTATCAACATCTCAGGTTATTTAGCGTCTGAATGATATGAAGGTGATAATGCCGGTGAAATGAGTCCGGGGTCCAACACCGAAAGTTATCCAGCATTTGTTCGTATTGGGTTGAGGGAAAACCCCGGAAAAACCTCAACCAGATAACTTGCCCCGACCGGGATTCGAACCCGGGCCACCTGGTTTCACAGCCAGACGCGCTGACCGTTACTCCACAGGTGTGGGCGATATGATATGATATGATATGATATGATATGATATGATATGATATGATATGATATGATATGATATGATATGATATATAGCCATGAGGATTGTAATGGCGGTGTTGGTAATAATAATGGTGGTTATCATGGTGGTAGTATTAGTGGTAGTAGTAGTAGTAGTAGTAGTAGTAGTAATAGTAGTAGTAGTAGTAGTAGGGGAGAGTCGGGTAGTATCGGACATCGGGTAGTATCGGACAGTGCGTTTCTTTCATCTACCACCATATGATAGTACCTGAATGACATGGTTACGTTTTTCTATGCGACATCACAGAAACGTAACCATGTCAATCAGATACTATCATCGTGTGGTAGATGAAAGAAACTCATTGTCCGATATTACCCGATGTCCGATACTACCCGACTCTCCCCTACTAGTAGTGATCGTGATATCGAATGAAAATTGTTCCAAGTGTTAGTTATAACTAGAACGTGTAATGTGGAAGTATTGTGTCATTTGCATGTAATTGATTATTTTAAAATCAGAAGTTATTAATATGCTGTCAATTTAAACAGAATTTTCAATTGGAATACTTAGGCTATATAAAAATACATCAAGTATTAAAATAACCCTTTCAGTTGTATGGTTTTAACTCCTTATCACAATCCTGCAGTTTTTCTTGGAAATAAGAACGCCCTCTTCTACACGACTCCACTTTCTCACACGTTCTCACCTTTATGATGTAAATCAAACTGTGAACAAAATAAACACACTGCAACAGACCTGAGTCGCCGAACGTAAGACCGTCAACTGTTGAATTTTACCTGAAATCAGTTCCAAGAGATGATTTAAATATTTCGAGGTCTCACTCGCACTGGGCTATTTGCCATGTCATCAAGCTGCTGTAATTCCAGCATCGGCCCTCTCTAGCGAGAGACGTCATTTGCTGCTGCTGCTGCTGCTTGCCTTATCCGGAAAGATTGCCAATGTGTCAAGAGGATGTATCTTCCTTGTGGTTGGGGGAGGAACGTTGATAATATATCATCCGCCAATTAACTCAATGTTAACTACAGGGACCAGTCAAGAATAGTATGAGCCCCCAGCGAAAGTAATAATTGCAACCCGTAAGTAAAAAATAAATAACAATAACAACTCACCTCTTTGATGTTGAACGCAAGGACGAATTTCATTCACAATCACATATTAATTAACACTCTTTTCTTAAATCCTAGTCTCTTCAGTCTAGATTCTAAACAGGAACATTTAGGCAATTTTGAGAAGACAAAATCTTAAATTGCGTCTTAATAGAACATTATGCAACGAGCCTATAATGGTAGTAATTAAGACGCAAGTATGTTTGTTTATGAAACGAGCGCAAGCGAGTTTCATAATTTTCATACGATTTTTTATGCTCGACCATATTTCTAACTTGAAATTATTCATAAGTATTCATGTTATGGTTATCTAAGTAAAGAGTGGAACTGACCTTCTAAATTGTGAGATGTGGGCAGACGCGAAAGAGTATTGATTTTTTCCGAGGGAAGAATATCATTGACCTTGATATAATCTAGAGAATAACATGAACATTTACATTGATATAACCCGGAAATTGATTTAGAATTGAAAAACGAGATGACAAATTGAATTTATTTGAATATTATTTACAATTAACGCTAATTATTATAGTAACAGAACATAACCTTCTGTGACAGTATTGGATTTCCAGCCTCCGTCACGTTTCGCTAGTTGTCTTTCGATTGCATATCCGAGAATAATCGATACTTGCGGTTTTATAATGGTACAATGGTGATTTCTCATTGGCTGAACAACTGAACTATAATGAATAGGTGTACTTTAATGAGGTGCATTAAAGGGCTACTACCAGGTGTATAATTACTACATTTCGGCATGGTCGAGCATAAAAATCTATCTCCGTCAAAATGTCATGTCCAATCCTTGTCAGATTTAATTTAATTTAAGCGTGATTGTGCTAAGCAATTTCTTAAAAAAATAATTTTTCATTAATTTTAGTTCAAAAAATGAACATTCTGCAGATGCAGCGGTAAAAAAATCTAAGAAAAGTTCTAATAGCAACTTCCACCTCGAAAAGAGGGGCCAGGAATGTAATTTATGATAGCTTGTCATTTACAATATCTAGAGTTACGATGAGAAGAAATTCTTTAGGAGGACATAGAATCTAAAATAAGAGGACATTGCTGAAAAAAGGAGGACTTTTTAAAAATTGGTATGAACAAAATTAAAGATAAAAGCAATGACTCACCTTAGTTTTCTCACTAGTTGCTGGATCAGTATTACATCTGTACCCTACTTATCGGTGGAGCCCACTTTGTGCACAAGAGCCTGAAGAGAAAAACTTATATCTTGTAACAAATAACTATGGAACTGTTCACAGGACATGTCCTTGACATGATGACACCTCTGACTGTCTCCGTTAACATGCGATTTCGTTCTTATGTCCATTGAGCAGATATTAGAGAAAATACTCTCTCAGCACTTCCATTGTGACTTGGGATAAATAAATAGAATTGACATATTTTTAAGAGTTCTGAGAAAGTTTCAGTGCTCGCAGAACTATTGGAATTGAAGAATTTGCACCGTTGTTTATTTAAATTTGAATCTCTGTCAAAATTAACTTGATACGCATATCTTTGTACATTGCAGAATAAAATTGATAAAGTAGCTTAGAATCACCAATAGTGACATTTCTACTGAGTGTTCATTTCAAAGTGTATCATGACGCCACTGTTGATGAGTCAGCGATTTGAAGCGAGTTTCAGCTTTTGTGTCAGAGAAGTTGCCTATTAATCAAGGCGTTCAATCTGAACTTGAGAACGTGTACGGTATAACTTGAACGTCGTAGCAACAGATGGCGGTCTGTACGGTCTGTGTGCTACCATAACCTCTTTCCAACTGTGTTTTGCGCGGGCAAGTCGTACGCAGGGTATTTGTTATCATCGATTGCGTACGGCAACATTCCACAATACAAATCAAATGCTCCGTGTCCATGTTGACCGTCGAAGTTAATGGCAACAAATACGTAAGTAATCGTCTTAACCCTCTCCCCATACCCCGACAGTAAGAAAAACTCACCTCAGTACATGTTTCGAAACAGTTCAAATTCCTACCATTACCGGCATTACCTTACATATCGATAAGTACTCTTCAGAATGAGCGCAGTACTTGCTAGGCAACTTCTCTAGCAGATAAGTAATACACCTCTGCGGAAGTGTAGGAAGATTGAATTCTCTAGGCTCATCGGCTAGCCACGTGACGGCATACAGCGAGCCATGACACACTTTGAACTGAACACCCAGTAGAGTGTAAGAATTCAATGCATCTCAATAGGTCATCATATTTTATGTTCTTTTATGTGTTCTTGCTTCAACCATTAGAAGCACTTAATTCTTTCATAGGTTTTCACTATATGTTTAGATATTCTATGCATAATATCGCACATTATTCAATATTCGTATTAATTCTAGTTGAAATGCGAAATGCCGGTTATTTTAATTTTTTTAATGCCTGCCAGACAGGATAAAATGATTAAAAAAGAGGACATGTCCTCCTTTTGCCGGACGGATGGTAACCCTAACAATATCTTTTTGTTGCCAGTGAAACTGAAATAGTTAATTAATTTTGGAACTTTCTTAATGTGTTCATAATTTACATGTCTCGTATCTCACAGATAAATTATTAGGGTAGATTAGCATAAATCGCACCGCTTCCTAAATCGCACCACTGTTAGTTTAAAACAATCTACTGTAGTAGTGTGGCATCTAGTGGTGTTGTTACAATCTACCATATGAACTTCCACCATGTCACTTGATTTCTGCCACGTCTTTGTGTCAGCAGCGTGGTGATAGAGTATCTAATATAATCGCTCAGGTGGATGTATATTTAGCTACCATTTTGTAACTAAATAGCCTAACGGATTTGCATGCAAAGGAATCCATAATCTTAAGATGTTATTCGTTTAAAGAGATATTAAAGAACATTTAGCTTAGTAGGATTTTCGAACATGTGGTGATTATAGGCTAGAATGAAGGAAATAATAACTTATGGCGTAGTTTCTCAATTCGCACCACTTTGTAGGTGCCTAATTCGCACCGGTGCGATATGAGCAACTGTAGCAATTCTAACCGTACAAAAGAAGGCCACAAAAATTTTAACTGAACTAGGAATGCATCAGGTGGATGCAATATCAAGACTGTTAATACCTAAAGTGTGTGTTGTACAAGCGCAGCAGGTATTTTGTGCCACCTGTGATAATTTTTAAACGTCAAACAGTGCATCCTTCATTATTAGCTGGTGCTCCTCCAGGATCGTTATTTATTTGCTCTGAGTCAGGTTACATCAACATAATTGTAATTATATTCTTATTATTGTAGTTGTAATTCCCTGGTAGAGGGGAAGAGAAGGCCATGTTAAATTAATTAATTAAATCAACAGTGAACTATTTACCGAATTGCTTAAACATTTTATTTGCCACTCAAACCTGCCATAGAAAAAGTGTTACTTCTGTATGTCCACCTATACGACCCATTCCGAAAATTTAGAAGCTAGATTATCTCGGAAAATGGTATGCTCCTGTTTCGTCATAATACTCATAGGCCCAGCCTTTAGATGTTTCTATCTTCAAATCATTTCAGACAGCTATATCATGAAGCAGTTCTTAGGTGGCTTCGAGATAATCATGGAGAAAAAGTGACGCAGTTTACAGTCTGGACTGCCTGGTGAAGCACATGGCAAATGTGTAACAATAAAAACGCATTCATAGAGTTTAAATGTTACGTAATTTACGCTCTATTTTTTCAATTTCATTTTAAGATGGGTTACTCTCTTTCATTAATTTCAATAAACTTGTAATTTGCATTTATTACATTATTCATATTAAATACTGTTCAATATGTTCAATATTGAAAGCTTTCCTTCATCCTGTTCCCTGAAGTTAAAGAGGTGCGATTTAAGAAACCGCAGGTGCTATTTAGAAACTAGTTGCCTAAATGGCAGCACTGACAAGTGTTTCGAAAATGCCATTTTAATTTAAAAATATTAAATCAAATTCAAGGATTCTTTTTTACATCAAAGGTAAATGTTCTGGGAATGTATCTCTGTAAAGAAATGCAGAAAATAAAAACTGTATTGTTCAATAAAAATTATTAATGCTAAAGCGGTGCGATATAGGCAACCTTCCCCATTGTTAGACACTTTATGGCTGCGAACATTACAGACGCGTGTTCCACTTTCATAAGTCGTATTATACAGGTTACGAAATGCCTGAATTTGCTCCAGTAACTTTGATTTCATTCTTGTGCACTCCAGAAAGTTTCGTGATGATTCTCGTCGTGAAGTCCAAACTCTTTCCTTGTAAGATGATGCATCTTCGAGTAGGAAATAATACGATGAAACGCTGTGTAAATACGCTTCAAAAACACATTAATGTGTGGGAGATAGTATTATATTTTTTATTACGAAACCATTTGATAATAATAATGTAATAATAATAATAATAATAATAATAATAATAATAATAATAATACCAAGGTACAGAAATAGTCTTAATATTGTGTCATATTTCAATTAATTTGGTTACACAAGAAAACAGAAACTGAGTTTATCCTATCTTTGAATATACAATCAAGGATATATTCTTGATAAATTCAAATCTCTCCCCTTGGGTCCTTCCTGTTGTTCCGCCAAATCCTTCAGAACGTCACTAAACAACAATGTGTCCACATTTTGCCCCACCATGTTCAGGAAAAACCAGTCACCTACATTAGAATGCACTACAATCTTATTAATAATATTGTATTGGACATGACATCTACAACGACAGCACAGGACCAATTTCCGAATCAAAGGAATTATCGTAACAAAGCGGAATATGATCCATGCTGACGTCACGATGAGAAGCATTACGAACCAAAACCATAGGAAGACGAAGATCTTAGCGTACAAAACGTTCAGAGAGAGTATGCATACGGCATTATGCAGTTCCACTACACCAGAAACTCCAAACTTGTGGTATGAACACCGACGCACTATGGGGAACAGCTGAGTTATGGCGTCTTCCCCGTTGCTTTCTGTGTGGTTCAGAGAATTCTTACCCAAAGACCAGAATTTCCCGTCGAATAATGTGTTCATAAAGGACATCTGACCTGTAAACACGACAAATCAAATAGAATAGTAACAGAGAGATCAATTTTAAAGTAAGATAATAATTAAGGTTCGCTTTTCTCAGCAGGTAGAGTTTTAGCTCGTGCAAGAGGGTAGTGTTTACTTAGTCTGAAGCAAGTCAAGGACCTGTTCTATACAGCTATCAGAGTGCTCCATTGGAGTTAAATCGTTCGCTTGAACTCGGTCGAGTGTCGCACCCTCGAGTGAGATACGATCGGTCTTGATACGCTCGTAATAAATAGAAGCACAGTACAAGGTCATCTCACCGACATGTCTTATCTTGTATGGAAGGCGACAGATAAGATACACATATGTTTTTCTGCGTTTATGACAAACGTTTAATGGAACGTACCAAAACAGGAACATGAAGTTATGAATAAAATAGTATGAAAAACTTCGATATACAGTTATTATTGCTAATTAATAATTATTCAATATTTGATTTACCACATATAATATGTTCCGCCTATATACTGCGACAATGTAGAAACGTTTTACAAAATATTATTGATATAGCAGTAGATTAATAACTATATTAGTACAGAGATAACGTCACAGAAAATATAATAAAACGAATAATCATGCTGCACAACTGCTACAGACGCTAAGATTGATACACTAATTATTAGAGATTATTATTATTATTATTATTATTATTATTATTATTATTATTATTATTATTATTATTATTATATTCAATAACATCTATCAGATGTGGCAAAAACAAAATCACTTCTGTGTGGAAAAAGAAAAACATTTACCTACAACATTTATATTACATTTTAAAGCAAGTTTTGTAGTTGTACTATGGAGAGGTTAGTTGAACACTGCAAAGTTTTGAAATGATAAACATCTATGATGTTACTACACAGTTCATCACTGTAACAAGAACGAATGTCTAACGCTCGGCTTTACCGTTCGAGGATTTTTCGCTCGTGACAATTTTACCCATCATGCATGTGCGCTACCTATCGGATTATGCTATGAACTACTTGGCGCTCGAGCGAAAACGTCCGATGCAGACCTCTGACAGCTATACATCCTATCCTGATACAGCTATTTTATCCGAACCTTAACAATAAAGTACATAAAATTAAGAGTGTTCCAACAAGAACACCGAATTTAATAATGTGAATAAATGCAAAAAAAAAAAAAAACAGACAGCAGAGCAGATAGCAGTACCGCCAACTGAACAATAACAAGAAATTGTTTGAACATTGTGCCATTCTCTTGGTGTTGGTTTGGCGGCGTTCTTGTTACGACACTCTTTATTTCTGAGGAAGAAAAACTTGCTGTTTTCCTAACTGCAGAAAAAAATATTAATAAACGGAACCATATAAAAATTAATAGAAAAGAACAGGAAGGATTACAAAGAGAAACAAAATAAGCGAACAAAAAAAATTAAATGCAAATGGAAAGATAACTAAATAAATATACACACAGTAAAAACAGATCAAATGTGTGTGTGTGTGTGTGTGTGACTAATGCCTACCAACTTCACTTGCGTGATTCGGGTTCCGCATACTGCGGATAGATTCCAGGACTGTGACCCATTTTCGAATTGCACACCACTTCGGCGGGCACGTAGCCCACTCCTGTCGAATAGTACCGAGGAGGCCTCCAGGCTTAACGTCCCCATCCGACGGACGAATCACTATCAACAGTGACATATGTCTTCCTTTCATATGCACTGCGGAGAGATTTGGGATTTAACCCGGGCATATTGGTGCACAATTTAGTGATTAGAAGTTGTGCACCACCATCTCTCCTAGTCCCGAGGTAGAAATTTTACAAGGAAATTTCTGATCCCACCAGAAATCGAACCCGGGCCGGTTAGCCTGGAGGCAGGCACGCTACCACAGAGCTAACTCGGCGGACACAGATTAAATGTTGAAACAAACATTATTCACATTAAGACAAAAACTGTAGATATTTCAAATAGCTAAGCGATCCTCTGATGGAAGCATGGGAAACCTCACAAGTGAAGTCATTGTTTAGTGGGCTCATAAATGCTGTATTTTTCTGCGTGAATTTCAGTAGGCTGTAATTCTCATAGAAAATAGCATAGAAATACCATCAACTCAGTGTATACTTTCGTGAGACTATTGAAATTTATAAGGGAACATTACAATCAAATGTGACAAAAATCGGAATATCTCACGTTACACAGCCAGATCGGTATTACAGGTATCCATTATATCAGCAATATTATTATTAGTAGCGCGTGATGATTTATCAACAGCAATGTCACTAGAGATTTTGATTTATCTAGAGAAAATCAAAACTCGAGTGGGATTTGATTGGCTATTACACGATTACAATAAAATATATAAAGATTAGAAGTAATAAAGTATTCTGATACAATAAAATATTAATTGACTTACTAATTGTCTTGAAAATGTATTATTGTATCATCTCATCATTACAAACATTCCGCTAGATGGCAATACTGAATTATGATGAGCTGTTATCTTATTACAAGTTGTGCCAACTATACAATTTTATACATCTTGATTACACAACTTTTAACACTATATCACTTCGGAAAACGTATTATGTGCTTTCACGTGTTACATTTTATATTACCTTGTTAACATGTTTCGGCCTGCTATTGGCCATCATCAGAACTGTTTGTTACTGGTCTTGGTGCCTTTTTGTTTTGTTTCCTATGGGGGTGTGTTTGTGTAGTGTAATGTGGAGTCAAAGAGTGTGTGTGTTCTGAAATTGAGTTGTGTTGAGAATTTCATTTGGATGTGTTTTTGTGTGTCTGTGTATTTTGTGTTCTAGTGTGTTTAGTTTCTGGCTTTTTGGTTGGATGTGTAGAATTTCCATGTCAGTGTTGATGTCTTTGTATGTGTGGTTAGTATTTGTGATGTGTTCTGCATATGTTGAAGTGTTTTATAATTTTGTTATGGCTGTGATGTGTTCTTTGTAACGTGTTTGAAATGATCTGCCCGTCTGTCCTATGTAGAAGTTGTTTCAGATGTTACATTTGAGTTTGTATACGCCTATGTGGTTGTATTTGTTTGTTTGTGTGTTGAGATCTTTTTTTGTAGAGTATTATTTGTTCTGTATGCGATGTTGTAATTTATGCAGAACACCATCAGACATCGGGCATAGACATATCAGGTTAAATTGACATAGGTCAATACAAACTTTATTATCATGAAATATTTCACGTTTCATCTGCAGTATTAAATGTATCCGTTTAATCCGGCAATATGCTGCTTCAAAATCATCATCTGTATTTAACGAAGCCTAATCGAATTCAATACGACGTATATTATATTGGATTCTGAAACGAAACTTGTTATCACTGGGAATACATTATTTGCAAGGATAAGACGAAATATAGCGCACATATTATCATCCGTTAATCTCGATCTTACATATGGCTTTATTAGTTTCATTAATGAAAAGAACTGCTCATATACACTTCTTATTCTTCTTCTTTTTCTTCTTTCCCTAAGTTTAACCTCTCCCTTTTAGGTTCATTTTACACGACCCACGCCACACGGGCCTTACAGGGCCGCGACCTGTCGGGAGAGGAATTAATCTATGGATCACATACATACTTTTTTGACCACACAAGGACATGGAGGGCCTCCCCGGACGAGGGATCAGCTCAATGCCAGGGCCATCTCCGATACAACACAAACATTTAAGACATTACACAGCATTCACTCACACATATGAAAGCATTAAGGGAAGGATCGCCGTCCATGGCCGGACTTTCAAGAGGCACAATCCCGGCATTTGCCTGGAAATAACTGAGGAAGCCATGAAAAACCTCAGTTAGGATTGCCTGCCCCTGGGATCGAACCCCGGACCTCCCGAATACAAGGCCACACTGCCCAAAAACAAAATAAGTTGAGCTGCAAATTTTCTATGTTCTGGGTACTTTGCAGAATGTAATGATTTATTTTAAAGCTAACAAGGTCGTCCCCTTCGACTTCTCTACACTTATTGCCATGGAATTTATTTTAGTAGGTTATTTTACGACGCTTTATCAACAGCTTAGGTTATTTAGCGTCTGAATGAGATGAAGGTGAAAATGCCGGTGAAATGAGTCCGAGGCCCAGAACCGAAAATAACCCATTTGCTCATATTGGGTTGAGGGAAAACCCGGAAAAAACTTGAACCGGGAATCGAAACCGGGCCACCTGGTTTCGCGGCCAGACGTGCTAATCGTTACTCCACAGGCGTGGACTAGCCATGAAATAGTTCGTGCTGTCATTTGATACTAATTCTCTTAGTAACAAAATATTTTTTGCATATTAAATGCCACACTACAGCTGGATTAAGACACAGTAGAAATTATGGACCAAGACTATACAATTCAGTATGAAAAATAATCCAGACCTAAGCAATTTACACATTCTTAAGTTTAAAAATAAAGTGAAAATGTTTGTATGATATTTGATAAATTTTATTATATTTTTTTAAGTGTTACTAGCATTATATGGTACTAATTTTTATTGTATTTATCTGATGCATGTAACCTATAAGATAAAACATTGCAATAAATATAAATAGATCATTTTCTTAATTAATAACAGTGTATATCTCCAATAAATGATTCCTTAGCATCGCCACAGATACACTTGATTGTACTTGTCACTATATCTTGTCACTAGAAAGTTATTGAAATTTATATTTTCCCCGCCATTCATAAAATATTTTGATATGATACCTCTTGCACAAAAGGAGAGATCTATAACTGAAACTCGATTAATATATTTCAGTATTATTTGTATTTATCCTGGTAATAATGAACAGTTTGACTCGTAGACATTTTGTTTTACAGCATTAATTTCCCAAGATTGTACAGGAAGATTCGAAGAGAACAGAAGTTACGTAGACTTTCGGCTCCCCCTACTACCAATAATGCACAACACAATGTCAATACGGCGGTTGCTGTTGTCTGCGATACAACGAACTTTTCTGTTGATTTTCGAGTTCGTCTTTTTCCGGTTATTATACGCTTATTTAATTTGTGTTAACTCTCGCTAGTGGTTTTATATTTTATTTTATCCGTCTTAGTATTTATTTTATTATTGTAAATATTTTTGTTTTATCACTATTATTATTATTATTATTATTATTATTATTATTATTGTTATTATTATTAATGAATTATTTTGTATTACAATCTTTGTATCATTTCTGTCACGATTATTCTATTATTATTATTATTATTATTATTATTATTATTATTATTAATGAATTATTTTGTATTACAATCTTTGTATCATATCTGTCACGATTATTCTATTATTATTATTATTATAATTATTATTATTATTATTATTACTATTATTATTATTATTATTATTGTTATTATTATTAATGAATTATTTTGTATTACAATCTCTGTATCATTTCTGTCACGATTATTCTATTATTATTATTATTATTATTGTTATTATTATTATTATTATTATTATTATTATTATTAAATTATTTTGTATTACAATCTTTGTATCATTTCTGTCACGATTATTCTATTATTATTATTATTATTATTATTATTATTATTATTATTATTATTATTATTATTATTATTATTAATGAATTATTTTGTATTAAAATCTTTCTATCATTTCTGTCACGATTATTCTATTATTATTATTATTATTATTATTATTATTATTATTATTATTAATGAATTATTTTGTATTACAATCTTTGTATCATTTCTGTCACGATTGTTCTATTATTATTATTATTATTATTATTATTATTATTATTATTATTGTTATTATTATTAATGAATTATTTTGTATTACAATCTTTGCATCATTTCTGTCACGATTATTCTATTATTATTATTATTATTATTATTATTATTAATGAATTATTTTGTATTACAATCTTTGTATCATTTCTGTCACGATTATTCTATTAGGCTATTATTATTATTATTATTATTATTATTATTATTATTATTATTATTGTTACTATTATTTATATCATCAGCATTATTATTTGAACCCTGTAAAATTTATGTAGACTATTGGACTGTACCGAGCACGAGCATTATGCTCATTTCTGGTATCTATTCATATGTATTCAATTCAAATCTAAATTGTAAATAAATTTGAAAAAATTGAAACAAGAAATCAAAAGCCCGATAGGACTGGAACTCACTGTACTATTTCTTCCTTGCCTCTAACATGACTGTATGACGTATGTTATGAACATGTTCAACCCTTCCTTTTTTCGTTTAGCACTATAAACGACGTGCTCCACGACCATGCCATAGGACACGTGTGCGCCGTGAATGACATCTCTGGTCTAGTGTATAAGGTAGATAAAAGGAATAAAGGCTTAAGTCTTCAAACAGAAAAAATAACTTAGTTTTACCAAAAACATTAATGAGAGCCAGGATCTCGCACACCAAGTATTGGCATGTCCACAAGGTGTTACAGTTGCGGTAATCGTGTAAATATTTGACCAAAAGTCTCTTCTTATCCTCTCTTTCGTCCTCTGGCATCAATCCTACATTCAAATAATTCCTCAGCGCTCGTAACTTTCCACCTTCCCAGTTCTTCCAAAGAAGACGTGGAACGTAGAACAGGATAGCCTGAAACAATCATTATTATATGTTTTATTTTGGCCCCTTAGATGATTCCAGGTTAAGGAAAAAGAATTGGTTTTATGGGTCTTGCCTAGTACATTGTAGAAACTCTGTGGAAAAGACGTTATATTAGGCCTATATAAATATTTAAAGAAAATAATCTGCCCTCAATGAGGGTGACCATAAAGATCCAGAATAAAAGCACTACAGAATAATTTAGTAAGACAGGAATTGTTTAGTGAAAAATTCAGAGAAATGCAAACCCAACACAATCATCAATGGCCAGAATATAAACGGTAATGTAATATTTGGATTGAATCCTTAAGAATATCCAACAAAATTTTTTGAATTTCAAAAAATCGGAGTCCGAGTGCTTTTAAAATATCACATGTGAATTAGGTGAGTGTGCCACGTGCACCAAACAAAAGACCAGAAACACTCCACTGATTAGTGGGAATGTTATATTTCTCACTTAGATAAGGGATGCAGGACTCATAAATGGATTTCTTCTCCTCATCAACGTGTTGTGCCTGCAGGGCATCCCTCTCGAATCGGATTGTAGGATCAAGGACTAATCCCTTAGATTGACTCCTGTGGATGGCTACAATATCTGCTCTTCTGTTCGAATCTAAGGATGAAACGCAGTGCATCTCCTCGTATACTTCCCATCCACGACGCTTGAGGACATAGCAATACCGGTCCTGGCCTTATGGTGTCGATTGTTGCGCAGCAGCTCTGTTTTTCGATAGAATCCCAACACGTGACCAAGAGTTTCCGTCTCGTTGCAGCCGGGATGGCGACAACGGGTTTTGTTGAAACTTCTGCCGGGCACAGAACTAACAGCAGATAGATTGCTGGACATTTTAATTCCATTAATGTATTCTGAAATTGATAAATTTGCTTTTGATGACATCCAGGAATTTGCCTTGGGGCACTCAGAATACAGGATAACACCTTTGCCCTTATGAGGTAATTTACACCATGATTCAAAATTCTGTTCCACAAGATCTCCCTCAATTGTCGACCTTTAGTGTTGGGAGCAATAGAAGACTTATTGATGTTTAGTCTACGTAGACTCAGTTGCTGTTCAAGGTGCAGGTTCCTTACAAAGTTAAGATGCATATCATTAATATCACCCTCTGTGGTAGGTAAGTGTTTCTATTGCAACTGATCATTTGATGCAATAACACCACGACTTTGCATTCGGCACGGTAGCTCACAAACTGGTCGGTAATGATGTACATATACGAAATTGAAAAATGGGCAGAGTCTTGGTAGCAGTCCTCCTCTATGTAGGCAACAAGCTTCGCAAGACTGTCCACAAGTAGCACATATTTAGGTGCTCTTGTTTACTGCACATGCGCAATACGTTGTATCTGGAACTTACAAGGAGAGGACACACTCTGTATATCACCGAATTCAATCAGATTTTGTAACATGAAAGTACAAGATACGCTGTTTAAAGTCATACCTGGTATGGGTGGCCAATGACCCCTCGTTTTGGAAATATTGGCTATTGTTTACGACATACTTCCGTTACGTGCCCAATAGGGAAGGGTTAGACTGTGTAACGGCGTAGCTCATGTGGTTGGATGCTGAGTTGTCATCCGGGCAACCTAAGTTCGAATCCTAATGCCTTTTCATTTTTTAAAGCTTGATATTATTATTATTATTATTATTATTATTATTATTATTATTATTATTGTTATTATTATTATTATTATTATTGTTATTATTATTATTATCATCATCATCGTCACTATTATTATTATTATTATCATCGTCACTATTATTATTATTATTATTATTATTGTTATTATTATTTTAATTCACTTTCAGTTGTCACGTCCTATATTCAAATCCATGTTGAAATATGCGTGGTATGCATCAAAATTGATAAACGAACGAGAAGTGTTTGTGAATGTGAAGGATGTCTGTTTCGCCGAAGTGCGGAAAAATGTGTGTGACTGGACAACCTTCTTTCATTTGCTGTGCATGGTGCAGGAAATATATATGTTTTGTGTGTTTTTATGACATAATGAATCGGGTACAAAATGAAATGGAATAGCTGCTACAGAAATAGAACAGATTCCAGTACACATCTTACCTTCCTACATGAGCAGTATTTCATTGTTTATCCTTTACAAAACAATGTTAGTTAATTAGTAATTTGTTTAAAACATGATGAAGCATTCAATACATTGAGAAATATTATATAGGTATGTAAATAGATAGCTGTGATCACAATATTAATCATTATTAAAAGAAAAAAATATAGGACCAGTTAAGATTCGAACTTAGGTTGTCTTGGTAACAACTCAGCATCCAACCATACGGGGCTACGCTGTTACATAGTCTTATGCTTCCCTATTGAGCACCTAACGGAAGTACGTCACAAACAATAGCCCATATTGCCAAAACGAGGGGTCATTGGCCACCCATACCAGGTATGACTTTAAACAGTACGTCTTGTACTTTCATCTCACAAAATCTTATTCCATTCGGTGATATATAGAGCGTGTCCTCTACTTGTTAGTAAAATTAGATGGTCCAAATTTTGTTTCGGGGTCTCTACAAAGAAAAAAGTGTTACATTACATTTGCTTATAACTTTGAACAAATAAACATAGCGGAACTAAGAGTAGGTTTTTTTTTTTTTACCAGTCTGCATGCTCCATTACTGTGGAGTAATACTACACGCATTGGTTTAACTTAAACTATGTTCATATAATTACTTTATATTGTTCTAAAAGTTTGTTTATAGGCAATATAGATGGATGAATTTTGTACTTTTCTTTCATTGTAATTTGTCAAACTGTATATTGTTAGTAAATTTGATCAAGTTCTTCTGGTATTTGTGCACAAGTTTGTCTTTATTCACTGGCCAGTTTTCAGACTTTAGAACTGCCGCTTTCAGAATGTCTCTTTCTCTCTCAAGTAATTTACAATTGTATAACAAATGATCTATCGTTCGAATAATTTCAAGGGAAAAATTGTTCCGGGGCCGGGTATCGATCCCGGGACTTCTGGTTGAACGTGCCAGCGCTCTACCACTGAGCTACCCGGGGACTCCACCCGACACCGTCCCAACTTTTCCCTTTATATCCACACAACTCGCGTGGGCTGACGAAACGCCAGAGACCCACAACGAGTACACACAATCTCTGTGTGACTTGAAATTGTGGTTTTCTGTTAACGTACACAGTAACGTATATATTATGCAAATCTAATCTTTTAGATGAAGCTCCCTGTAAAGCAGATTTGAATAATTTCAAGGGAGCTTTACAGGGAGCTTCACCTAAAAGATTAGATTTGTATAATATATACGTCACTGTGTACGTTAACAGAAAACCACAATTTCAAGTCACACAGAGATTGTGTGCACTCGTTGTGGGTCTCTGGCGTTTCGTCAGCCCACGCGAGTTGTGTGGATATAAAGAGAAAAGTTGGGACGGTGTCGGGTGGAGTTCCCGGGTAGCTCAGTGGTAGAGCGCTGGTACGATCAACCAGAGGTCCCGGGATCGATATCCGGCCCCGGAACAATTTTTCCCTTGAAATTATTCAAATCTGCTTTACAGGGAGCTTCACCTAAAATATTAGATTTGCACGATCTATCGTTTGTTCGTCATTGTTGCATGGACATAATGGGCTATCTATAATTTTATATTTATGTAGATAAGATTTTATATTTCCGTGTCCTGTTATTATAGTTGTGAAGTTTGGGGTTATGTTAAGCTTCAATTTTAACCGATCGTTTATATTTGGGAAGAAAGATTTTGTGATTTGTCCTTTTGCTGTGTTGTCCCATTCGTTTTGCCACTTCACTAAACTGAGAGTGTGTATTTCACCTTTCACTGCACTTTTTGGTGTCTTGCTGCAGCTCTCTGGAATATCCTCGGAGCGTGCTGCCTTCTTCGCAAGTTGATCTGCTAATTCATTCCCCTCGTGTCCAGCGTGGGTCTTAATCCAGTTGAATCCTATTTGCCACTTCTTCCTCTCCGCTTCCTTTACTTTTCTTCTGATTTCTTCTATAAGATGCGTATGATTTGTTTGATTTCTAAGGGAGTTTAATGTTATCCTGCTGTCTGTAAATATTGAAATTGTTTGCTGCTGACTTTCCAGAGTCTGTACATGTTGAATAGCTTTTAATATGGCTAGTTGTTCAGCCTGATTGTTGGAACATTAGCCATTCAGCCTGTATTTTAGCGCTTCCTCCAGGTTGCCTTCTTTGAATATAGCTATTCCTGCTCCAACACCGTGTTCACCTTTGCTCCCATCTGTGAAGATTTTAATTATATTATATTCGTTGTCCTCTTTTCCTTCTCTGATTTTTACGTGGTCAGCTGGATGCTCAGGCTTTGCCAAGCGTCCCGATATCAGTTATAAGATTCGTCCCTCGTATTCTCGGAGTTCGGAGCCAGTTGGAGTCCGTCAGTTACCTGCACACTGTGTTGGATAGGAGAATGTCCGACTCCACCAATTGAAGACCGCGTACTAAACAGACGAAAAGTATATAGAAGATATTTTCAATGTCAGTGAGAGGAAAAGAACGTATTTGTTATTCTCTAGTCCCAGCATGAGGCAGTTGTGTGCTGATAGTTAAGCAGAACTGCGATCTCTGTTGTGAAGGTGATTTGAATGCGCGCGTCGGAACTCGAAAATGTCGCAGTTTGAACAAAGGGCAAACATCAAGTTCTGCCAAAAATTAGGCAAATCCGCTAGCGAAATGTTTCAGAAGGGCCAGCGGGCCGCATAATGAGTACCACTGTTCTAAAGTATCGATTGATTTCTGTCTTTTTTGGTTCAATATGTATGACAAAACACAACACAACACGACACATTTTCAACACTCAATTGAATTTACAGAACACACATTCTTTTCGATACATTACCAATCCTGAACACCACCTCACCTACCATAACAGGAAATCAGAAGAAAACCGTAAAGTCACTACAATTCAGAGGATAATGGAAACTACATCAATTCACATATTATTAATACAGTGAAGTTGTTATTTATTCATTTAATTTAATTGTTTCTTTCTTTATTTATCTATTTACTTATATATATTTTATTATTAAATTATTTATTAATTTATTTATGTCTTTATTTATGTATTTACCCATTTTTTCGTTTATTTATTTATTTTCTTATTTATACATTTATTTCTTTGCTTATTATTTAGTTATTTATTCATTTATTTTTATTTATTTATATATTTATTCATTTTCTCATTTATTTAGCTTTCACTTATTTATTTATTTATTTTACATAGCTTAATGGCTTCTTCGGTGATATGAATAAAGGTGAAAAGAGTGTTATCAAGAATGAACATTTTATAGTACATTATGCAACGAGCCTATAATGATAGTAATTAAGACGCGAGTATGTTTATGAAACGAGCGCAAGCGAGTTTCATAATTTTCATACGAGCGTCTTAATTACCATTATAGGCAAGTTTCATACGACTTTTTATGCTCGACCATATTTCTAACTTGAAATTATTCATAAGTATTCATGTTATTCTTATCTGACTGGGGAGCGGAACTGACCTTGTGCAATATCTCGTAAATTGTGAGATGTGCGCAGACGCGAAAGTATTGATTTTTTCTGAGACACAAATGTCATTGACCTTGATATAATCTAGAGAGTAAAATAAACATTAATCTTGATATAACCATGAAATTGATTTAGACATTGAAAAACGAGATGACAAATTGAATTTATTTGAATATTATTTACAATTAACGCTAATTATTATAGTAACAGAACATAACCTTCTGCGACAGTATTGGATTTCCAGCCTCCGTGACGTTTCGCTAGTTGTCTTTCGATTGCATATCCGAGAATAATCGATACTTGCGCTTTCATATTGCTACAATGGTGTTTTCTGATTGGTGGAACACCTGAACTTTAATGAATAGGTGTACTTTAATGAGGTCCATTAAAGGGCTGCTACCAGGTGTATAATTACTACATTTCGGCATGGTCGAGCATAAAAATAATTAAGATGTTGCAACACAGTAGTAATAATTATACATTGAACTCGTTTTGCTTTCCTTACATTCTTACCTGAAAGAATAGATAGATGAAAATCCACTGATAGTATTTGAGGCTTATCATTTTTCGGTCGCGATCATTGAAAGTAATACCTGGGTGTACTATTTCACGAAGATTAGGAAGTTCCGGTGATACGTATTTGGAACGTGTCAAGCAAAATTCATCGACCATATTACTATCCTTAGAACCAACTTCACTACAAGTCAGAGGCTTGCGGAAATACTGGTTGAAGGTAACAATCACACAGAATAGCAACAAGAATGCTACCGTGACGCTGTAATGGAGTCTGAACACCAGACTGTCTGTCTGGACACGGCGCCTCTTGAACACTCTAGCCAAGCGTTTGAAGATGTCCAACATCTTGAATTTTATCACCAAGACACTGAGATGCACTTATCTCAATCACAAGCATCCACCTGGAATGAAAGGTGTAATCTATTAGGTACTATTTCCTCCTTATTACGTTCCTTGTGGTAGTGCTATACAGGAAATGGAAACGAATTCTTGGAACGAAATTGAGTGAAGGCGTGCGGTTACTGTTTCAGAAAATAATACTTTTGGGTCTAGTCCAGATTAAATATAATCTTCTACTTTCAACAACTTATTCTACATCGAATAGTCTGTGAATTTAATTGAATGTATTTATTGGAATTGATTGAAATCACAAATTCCACATACATATTTAAAATGCTCGAGATTGGTCAGTTCCAGTTACATAATACAGGATGTTTCTGGCTGATTTGTACATCTATTATCAGGCAGTACATCTCACTTGACGATATGTGTCAGAGGAAGAACAATTGTTTGTATGCATCTGAAATCTGACTAGTGTAATATGTAGCTATACTAGGGGCAGAAGAAATAGGCGGGTATGGCGAACCCCTCATTCACTACCTCGACTCCTATACAACTCAGTACCTGCTTGGTGTATGGTCCTGTCCCAAATAACTTACTCCTCCATTCACACGTTTTGCACTACAGAAACACTTAAAAGAATAAAATAATAACGTGATTTCTAGTAAGTACAAATACCTGATTTAATGAATATCGTTGTTTTGTTTACTCAACTATCCGAACACAGGTCCGAAACTCATAAATGACAACAATAACACATTACTCATGAGGTAACTAAGCCAGGAAATAATGGGTTATGGTGGATAGTTTTCTTTCCCCCTCCATTGTATACTTACTTACTTACTTACAAATGGCTTTTAAGGAACCCGAAGGTTCATTGCCGCCCTCACATAAGCCCGCCAGCGGTCCCTATCCTGTGCAAGATTAATCCAGTCTCTATCATCATACCCCACCTCCCTCAAATCCATTTTAATATTATCCTCCCATCTACGTCTCGGCCTCCCTAAAGGTCTTTTTCCCTCCGGTCTCCCTCCATTGTATACATCGCTGAATAGTAACATATTACACTAATCAGGCTTTAGATGATATTATCATTTACAATATTTCGCAAGTTAGTCATTTCACAAATGTAATAATCATTATAATGTAATGTA
>JAJSOF020000038.1:67578928-67610266 GCA_025594305.2 Periplaneta americana | reverse complement strand
TATTTACAGAGCTATAGTATGTAGAAAGTTGGAACTTGGTATGTCCATTACTAATAACATACTTAGTATCCATGATCAATTTCAAACAAATCGGATAAACTTTGTGGATTTTGAAATATTCACCTCTGCCTCCCCTTAATTTATGTTGACCCTCCAGTGTCAAAGGCACCAGGATGAAGACCTGTAATAAGCAGAAATTACCCAGGTAACTTGGTTACCTTGGGCCTGCTAATGAACTTGACGTATGAGTTGGTTTCTGAACCTGTCTCGTATGTATAAGCCCAGAGTCGTTCTGTCATTGTAGACTCAACAAAGAACGACAATAAACATTCTTACAGCCGACGCTGTTCTTTTTTATTATTATTATTTAGCATCGTGTTGCGTGCAGGTAGAAATATTGTATTGTTTTATGTGGCTACATATAATTGTAGAGTTCTTTATGCTTTCCTATGACATTCCCACAGTTCTGAGCCACAAAACAAAACAAGTACGAGACTCGTAAATCCTGTGACAACTTATAACTTTATATAATCAACCCGTTGGCGCGGTACTGTACAAGGTCTTCGCCCGGGCAGTCATTCTGGGAATGGCAATGTTTCTTTATTTTACTACAACTTGTAGCTGTCCTTTTCTTTTTTTCTGTTTCAGATTCGCTAACAGCGGTCATTAAGACGTTCTAACCTGGCTGATGAGGGGCGTGTTTCACGAATAATTATTATTATTCTCGCCTTCGCATTGTTCCAAGTACTGAAGACACAAATTTCGACATTTTCAGGGAAATACAAGTTTCAGTGTCCCGGACATCGCAAGAAAAAATACTTCTAAGCCATAAAAAATTAATCTAGAGGTTTTTGCATAAATAACTTGTAAATTAAAAAAGGAAATCGCTCAAAATTTGACAACTATCAAAGCATTTGTCTGCTGAATAGTATCTAATCGATTAATCGACTAATTTCTGTTGTAAGATTAATCGATCAAAAATATTTAATCGAATAATCGAGTCGATAAAAATAAATCGCTTGTAGTTGATATTAATTATTATTTTGTTAATACAAACTCATACTAAAAATTCCAACAAAATTCTTCTCTCCGAAATTGCTTACTTAAAACCACAATAGTACTGATATTTTCTAACTGTAAACCAGGTAGCGTAGAGAAAATCTTTGCACAAACACTTCAGAAAAAGATGGACATATGAGGACAGTGACCTAGTCTACCTCTATTGAAAGTTGAAACACAATACGAAACCCTTATTTTTATTTTATTGGGTTATTTTACGACGCTGTATCAACATCTAGGTTATTTAGCGTCTGAATGATATGAAGGTGATAATGCCGGTGAAATGAGTCCAGCATCGAAAGTTACCCAGCATTTGCTCGTATTGGGTTGAGGGAAAACCCCGGAAAAAACCTCAACCAGGTAACTTGCCCCGACCGGGATTCGAACCCGGGCCACCTGGTTTCGCAGCCAGACGCGCTGACCGTTACTCCACAGGTGTGGACACGAAACCCTTATTAAGTTTATGGTTTTCCAAGAAAACTTCCATCTTGTTGTCAGCTCATCTTCCTACCATATGAAATACATACTTTTCTGGGATTCGTCCCCCTCATCCCTTATAAAATAGCCATGTATACACTGTGTGCAAGTGAGAGCGTAAGTACCTTATTCTCTTCCTAAAATCTGGTAATTCGATTACAGTAGGGGCCAGTCTTCTGTTTCGACCGCTGTAGTTTTGCAGTTGTAGTTTATGTACTGAGTTTGTGTGAAGGTTGTGTGTTTAGTTTGATAAAGAACAAAAATCAGTTGTCTGTGGTCTGTAGAAAGTGTAAACTCCATTATGTCATATGAGGATTTGATAGGCAAACTCTGTGAAACGTTCATCGGCCAATTTCTGTTGTAAGATTAATGGGTCAAAAATATTTAAACTGATAATCGAGTCGATTAAAAGTAATCGGTAGTAGTTCATATTAATTATAATTTTGTTAATACAAACTCATACTAAAAATTCCGACAATATTTCTCTCTAGGAAATTGCCTACTTAAAAGCACAATAGTACTGTTATTTTCTAACTGTAATAGTACTGTTATTTTCTAACTGTAATAGTACTGTTATTTTCTGGGAAAAATCTTTGCACAAACACTTCAGAAAGATATGGAGATATGAGGACAGTGACCTAGTCTACCGCAATTGAAAGTTGAAACACAATGTGAAACCCTTATTAAGTTTTATGGTTTTCCAAGAAAACTTCCACCTTGTTGTCAGCTCATCTTCCTAGAGTCTGTGTGATTTATCTTGTCTCACTGTGAAAAGAGAGAGAAAGGAGATATGTCTTACTTCGTCTCTATTGTTATGGCAATGGGGTAGTGGAGGGTTGCCGTCCATCCATCCAGTGACGGAAGGGACCAATTGATACATTCTGTAGCGCAAAATAAAATTACAAAATATCTCTCTTCGTACTGTGTAGTTCCGTCACTGAGCTTGTCTTTCAAGAAACTGAGTTCCGGTAGCCTGCACAATAATAAGGTTTTGAAAGGAATCCTGAAAATTTACAACCCTCCTATAATCTCCACCCTCATTTGAAGGGACTTGGTTTTATTGCTACTGAGACAAGATAAACCTTACCAGGTATAGCATATGAAATACATACTTTTCTGGGATTCGTTCCCCTCATCCCTTACAAAATAGACATATCTGCACTGTGTGCAAGTGAGAGCGTAACTATCTTCTTCTCTTTCTAAAATCTGGTAATTCCATTACAATAGGGACCAGTCTTCTGTTTCGACCGCTGTACTTTTGCAGTTGCAGTTTCTGTACTGAGTTTGTATATGAAGGTTGTGTGTTTAGTTTGATAAAGAAAAAGAAATCAGTTTTCTGTGGTTTTTGAAAAGTGTAAACTCCATTATGTGATATGAGAATTTGAGAGGTAAACTCGGTGAAACGTTTGGATTTAAATTGAACGATCGTGGAGAAATGCTTGACAGAAAAAAAAGTTTTTCGTGTTTAATGATGCAGGAAACATTGTTACTAAACGTAGAGCGGCACTTAATTCGGAGCATGTGAATGCACTCACATGTTTAAAACCATAGATGAAGCAGTATTAACTAGGTGAGTCTTCATACTTTTTGTTATTTATGTTTGTCTCAAAAATTTCCGGAGAAATTGGCACAATAAATTATAAGTCTCATAATAAATATGTTTAGTAAATAAGTAAAATAGTTGTTTTGTAATATAACGATACAATATATAGGCCTACAGAAATACAACATTTAATGCTTACGCTTATGACCAAACACAAGTTAAATTTAACAATAACTTTGTAAATAATTGATTAAATTGCGATCTTACTCGTGTTAATTATGTAAGCATGTGCGGCTTACAGCTGTTTCGGTGCTACTTCACACCAGCCTCAGAGCCTCAGAGCATGCTTACATAATTAACACGAGTAAGATCACAATTTAATCAATCATTTATATTCAAGTGTAAAAGTAGTGTACGAAAGATTCAACATGGAATAATTTTGTGTATTACAGTATATTAAAACATTATTTCAAATCGATCAAAACTCGATTAACCGATTAAATTCATAGTTAATCGATTAAATATTTTGATCGATCAACAGCACTAATAATAATATCTATATATATAATTTGAACTGGTAATGGAAATTACGGGAAAACGGCTGAACGGATTTTAATAAATGGCCCCTCATTTTGAAGCTTGGAACTCAAAGTTTTTCGGAAAAGTAGTAGTTTTCAGTGAAATATCAATTTTCCTACGTGATTTTCCTATTTTCTAAAATCCATCTGTTGTCAGTTTTGAGAACTAATTTTATCGAATCACGGCCGACTTGATTGAATTTCAGAATAAAACACACACTACAATAAACAATAGGCTATTACACGAAGGCCATGACCTGCAGGATTGCCGACATATTTAGAGCTCAATTCAATTTGTTATTAAAAACTGATTCTGCAGTGTATAATACAGCTGTGTATTGGATATTCAAATCTACGAAACTTGAGGTGGTTTGATGACATTATTATCATTAGAAATTAAATATTATTATAGTTAATATCATGATGCATCTATTTTTTCATTAATTGTACATAATATTGATGCTATATTGATGACATGAAAGTGAAACGTTTGGAGGTTATGTAAGTAAATGTAGAGAATATTTTAATTTAGATCTTCATTTCTATAATTTACTGAGTGGCTGCTATATATAACTACAAAACTTAAGATAATAATATTGTTATTAAAAATCAAATATTTTTATACTTATTAACCGAGTCGGGTTGGGTCTTTTTCATATACTTAATGGCGGTATAGTGTAGATATTGATATGTCATTGTCTTCAGTATTGGCTCGAGAGAGCGCAAAAATTACAGTTCCTAAGGAAAATATATAAAAAAGGTATTACTTACTGATAAAATAAGAGGCCTAGAAAATTTTGTAGTCTCCAGATCATTTCAGCAAGATCTCTTAGTAGGATAAAATGATTTTACGCTCTACATTTCAAGCTCTACATGCAGCAGCTATACGAAAATGCTATTGTTCGAAAGCTTAGCAAACCTGACATTTTTTAACTTTTGCCTACAATCCACAATGACCTGAAATAGCTACTGCTATCGTCCTGACACTGATACTTGCGTTTTCGCGTTGAAACTCAAAAACTGAAGTTGGATAGGTTCAAGAGAAAGTATTTGGCCTAAAAAAAAATCCATTCAGAGGGAGTATGTTTCATTATTATGGAAGCAAATAACTATTAAGAAGACAAGTATTCTTCATTGAAAATAAATCTGAAAAATTTTTATTTGAACGTCTAACGAACTTAGTTTGGAGCAGCATTTGCTGCACAAGCCACTAGTATCAATATAAAGGTTAAAACCAATATTAGAAATAAAATTACTGGATTTTGGAACCAAAAGATATTGTAGTGAATATTCTGCTTATGTACCAATGCACCAATGGAGTAGAAGAACTTAAACTATACTTACTTATTGATTTTTGGGCTTCTTGGTTTCCTTTAACGGCTCATTTATTCTTGTCGTCCGAGGTGTCACATTACAGTACATCAAGAATACGACTAATAATATCCGTCTATTCCGTGTCACATTTTCATTATGTCTAATAGCTTCTAAGCAAGACGTTTCCGCCAGTGTTCTATTGTTTCTTCCCAACATGTGGAACATCTCTGCATTTTTTATGTTTTTCTCCCTGCATACTTCATAGCTTTAAAGGCCCATTCACAATGAAAATTAAACATAACCGTAACATAAACACTGAACTTTGCGCCCAGGCTACCAAATGGGATCATTCACAATGATTCACATAAGCATTGACATAAACATTACCGTAAGACGTTAACATGAAAGTTTGCAAACTCCAAACTTTCATGCTTATGCTTGCGTGATTTGCAAACAGAACACAATCGTGGAGCGCTGAAGTATACGACAGAATATGAGGAAATGGCGTCGTTGTTATGTTTCCATGGTTACCAAGTATCTTTACGATTATGTTTATGTTCCCATCGTGAATGTTCTTGATTTTACCATAACGTTTACATTTTTAAGTTAACGCTTACATTATGTTTAATTTTCATTGTGAATGAGCCTTTACTTTAACATTTTTTATTGCGAAAATACTGGTACGATTCCGAGGTTCTTCACATGCTCAGAACGACACAGCCACCTATATTTAGAATATCAAGTACTTTGACATTTTGTAGTTACATTTCCATCTTTCTGGGACAAATAAATTGAACTGAGGACAGTTAAATTATTTTAGACTAAAGTTCAGCTTCTGCTTAATATTAAAGACAACAAAGAATTGCTTTTAAGAAAACTAACTGAATCAAAAGTCACATTTTTCATGCCTATCATCACCTGATCTATTTCCATGTTTAATAGATTGTTAAAATTGTAGCTCAAGAAACAACACTAATGGGAAGGAAACACTATCTTAGCGCTGCAGTGTATAAACCGGGATAGACGCGTCTAACCACCTGCGAGCAGACTGCGTTATTTTCTTTGTCTGGGGAAAGAAGGTGGTCCTGCGCGCGCACATTTTTAAAGCAAAGCCGTAGCGATTACTCTGGTGCAGCTACGAGAGACCAAGCCCCTACAGTCTCGGCTGCGCGGAACGAGGAAACCGGGGCAAATTGAACGCTGCGCTTGCCGCCATGATGATGGAGAGCAGACGCATCATAGCAGTACGTAAATCGCGCAATTTAACTCTGTGATGATCTAAAATTGACATATTATGGCCATTTTCGACGTTTAACGTAAAATTAGGACGAAAAAATATATTCAAAGTTTCATTGATATGGGTCAGAGCATTAAAGGAAAGAAAATACGTACGCAGCAATTGATAGAAAACATGCTCATACATTCATAAATAGGCCTACGCAATACACATTATAGAATGTATAATTTTACTTTAATCAGCATATTCTTAGGTTTCAGAGAATGGAAAATTATATTAACATACATTACTCTTAGATCACAAGACGTAAATACATGCACCTTGATTACACAAGTTCTTATTATAATCAAATTCTTAAATGAAATAAATATGTGATGTTGTTAAGTTTTTACAGAATCGAAAATTATATTACCGGTACTTTTAGACCACAGGACATAAGTAACCACGCAAAATGTAATGCGCAAAGGTAGCAAAATTACATCGCATTTATAAGTAATTCTTCAATTAATAAAGGGAATGCTATCAATTATAAAAATAGCCTACCTGTATCTAATACATTGCAAATAATAGGTAACATGAGGACCTAAAACTAAACATAATCACATTATGTAAAAACATACTTTTATGAGTGGATTTCTTTACATGATATATTGTTATTTTAAATAAATATATATCATTGCTTGCGGAGTGATAGTACGTAATTTTATGCACATATGTTATATCAATAAGATGATATTCCTTGCTTTTTTAATAATATATATCCGGCAAAATATAAACGGATTATTTGTATGTGAACTATATGCATTTATAACCCCCAGTGAAAAATAATGCACTAGGAATATCTGCAAAACAAAACAACAACAAAAATTGCTGTGCAAATGACAGCATAGACCTCTCACAAATATAAAGTAATTTTAAATAAGCACTTTAACCCAATTTGAAAAGCCAACATACCCCTTGATTCTTGAAAGGGGGTAGGTAAATGCTGCGGCAGATGACTTAAAAATTGACACATTAAAATGTAAGATATTATAATAGGCCTTCATATAAATTAGGTAACTATTTACATTTATAACTACAATGAAAGATAATATTGGGAATGCCTGCAAAACAAATTCATGTGCAATTGACAATATAGATACCCCAAAAAAACCATTTTAAATAAAAAGATAACAACACAGGGCTACCTCTAAATTCTTGCAAGGATGGTTTCTAAGAGATGCTGCCAGATGACGTAGAGATTAACAATTACATTACGATTTAATTTATGTTATAATACTCATAGGTTTTTATTTACATTTACAATCCGAATGAAAAATAGATCTGGGAAATCCTGACAAGAGTGGAATAAATAAAAACTACATAGAAAAAATGAACGGTAACTAAGAAGTAACACAAAAATGCACATGATAATATAGTTACATGCCTATCGATTCATGAAGAGGATGGATTTTGTTAGATGCTGCCTGACAATTGTTCTATGTAAATTAACGTTGTAAGATCTTGCTGTGTGATGGCATCTAATTTTAGTGTACATTTCAACTGTTAAAGATACAATTCTTAGATGTGATTGTCAGGAAACTCGTTTTCTAATACATGTTACTGCAGTTCAGGGAATATTTCATTTAGGCCTATGTTTATCTGTTCTAGAATAGTTCTCTTTATCTTTAGACCTACAGGACCTTTAAGTGGCATGCCATTTGTTTCCTTTAACAACTGTCTAATGCAACTTTCACATAATCTACAAATCTTTACGATGTCTGCTGATGGAATTGCCAAACCCCATTGTCTTTTCTTAATAAAAACGCTATGTGTTTGAGGGATTTGTTGCTATACACTGATTCCTCACATTGATGACAATGCTGTTTCTACCTATTTCATGGCGGCGTGAACATGCGCAGACAGGTTTCAATTTTGGACAGCACACCAGCGCTCCGTGTGAGTCTAGTATACTATATAACGTCTTTGCGAGAGACTGAGGCAGACAGGAGAGACAAATCGTGTTCTGTCTACCCCACATGCAGTACCACCATGGCTGCAAGAAACTTACTTCTGAGGCGCGTAAAATAGATCACGCGGAACTTAAGGGGAGAGGATAGTATTTTTGGTGAAAAATGAGTAAATTAAAAAAAAAAATTCTTTAAAATACCTGTGATATGTGTGGAATGCATAGCATAACATTTTGTCGGTATTTGTGCCCTTATCGGATGTTGAGTAGCCATTTTTAAACTTCCTGTGTTATGGATTTTTAAATCACTCGCCCACTTTTATTGTTGTTTCCGGTAAATTAAATTTTCAATTTTTTTAAATACCCTTTGATATGTGTGAAATGCATTGCATAACATTTTGTGGGTATTTGTGCCCTTATCGGATGTTGATACGTCATTTTTAAACTTCCTGCGCTACGGATTTTTAAATCACACGCCCCCTTTTATCGGTTTCCAGTAACTTCATTTGTTTTGTTACATTGCCAGAAAAAATGGAACTATTAAAGATACATGCATGAAATTTAGAACGCACATTCTTTAGACTATTAGGAAACTTTTCTCTGTAACAGAAGTTTGTTAATTGATTTCATTTTAAAAATACGTCCGTTTGTTTGCAAGAAAGGAATTCAGAAAATTGTTATAAAATTTTAATTGTTTATTTTACAAATGTAGGGACTAATATCAAAATTCTGTTACAAACAGTTTGTAGAACATGCTTTTGCAAATACATTGCAAAAAACTGTTTGAATCTATCTTTAAAAACGGTTTAGAAATATCGGTTTTAGTACAATCCTGCGTTGGGTTTTTTTTTTTTTCAAAATATTTGTATTTGGTTGAGTTGCCACAGCTATGAGCTCTCTACATACAAAAAATTAATATTTTACACCAAATAGGAAAAAAGTTTAAGAAAATACCATCTTCTCCCCTTAATTAATTTATTTATTGCTATTCAGAAGTTAAGCATACCGTCTTTCCTGATAGGTTTCTGACTTCGTCCCTTTGCGTCCCGGCACCGTACCTGCTTTCAAATTTCGAACAGTGAATAGAAGGATCGATTTAAATGATAACGGAAGAATATAATCTTCAATGATTGACCTATTCTATCAAGTGGACAACGACAGAAAAATAATTGAATAGAAGAAGAGACCATGACATTTCATTGGTCCAGAGTCTACAGAAGTTCAAGATCACAATGATGATGATGATAACGAGATTGTAGGGAGCGAGCTGAATTATCTCTTGTCGACTAAGATGGCCAACACTTCGAGGCACGTTGATCAAACTACTCGTGGTGCATGTGTCTTGCATTGAAGGCAGACTGGATCTGCACGTACCATTAGTTCTACTAGCCAAGGTGAACCTGATGTCCGCAGTTTACGACTACCGCCGGAGCTGCAATAAACTACTTCTGTAAGGTTGTAATTTTGATTGGTAATAATATTTGCCACATGCAGCATATAAAATAATATCTTACTGGTAAATTGGCGTTCTGTTACTTCCAATATTTGGACAATGATAGGCTAAAGTTTCGCATTGATTACGTCGTCTTCAAACCTCACCCCTACCACCACTACCATCATCATCATTATCATTATCATTGTCACCTTACTATAGTCAAATGATTGTTCTTTTTCCTTTTTCAACTAGTGTATTTTTTCGCTCAATTCCTATCTATCTATCTATCTATCTATCTATCTATCTATCTATCTATCTATCTATCTATCTATCTATCTATCTATCTATCTATCTATCTATCTATCTATCTATCTATCTATCTATCTATCTATCTATCTATCTATCTATCTGTCTGTCTGTCTGTCTGTCTGTCTGTCTGTCTGTCTGTCTGTCTGTCTGTCGGTCTGTCTGTCTGTCTGTCTGTCTGTCTGTCTGTCTATCTATCTATCTATCTATCTATCTATCTATCTATCTATCTATCTATCTATCTATCTATCTATCTATCTATCTATCTATCTATCTATCTATCTATCTATCTATCTATCTATCTATCTATCTACTAGCCGTACCCGTGCGCTCCGCTGCACCTGTTAGAAATAAATATAAAGTAATTACGTAATTAAAATAGGACGTTTGATCCAGGGAACATTCGTGTTTGTTAGAAGGATAAATCGTTTAATATGTTACTTAATTGAAATTGTATTTAAATAATTAAATTGCGATCATTTTGGTCCAGAGACCACTCATTTGGTGCAATGACAATTCCTTTAACATGTTTCTTATTTGTTATTACACGCAACTATAGTTTAATGAAGATTGACATATCATTTAGTTTTAATGTGTAAACTTTATATTACTTGCTATATGGTTCCATTGAATTATGATAATAACTTAATTTTAACTCTTGTTTTCTACGTCTTCAGTAAATGGCGCTTGGCCCACTATGGTTCTGAACCCTTCAAATAACTTAAATAGTGATACAGCATAAACAGTGATATGTAATTATATTTCTTTCTTTCGAAAATGTAAGAATTCACGAACTCCTATGTACCATTGCCATGGAATGAATAAATGTGTTTTTTCTTCCTACTCAAAAATTTTATATTTTGCACATGGGAATTACTGCAGGAACAACAACGCTACAATCTGAGGCGGCGGTGAAAACGTATTGTATTATTATTTTAAAAGTCTATCAGACCTACCAAATTTTGCACAGAATAAAACTTATCGGAAATCATTTTTAAACAAACTTTTGTTATGTAACATTTTTCACAAAAAAACAATAATAAGCGAGATATTTCGATTTAATTCAGGCCCCGTTAAATGAAGTATTTTGAATGCCATATAGCCTAAAATCTAAATTACAACTTAACTTATATTTCAATTTTCATCGAAATCCGTTCAGCCATTATCGCGTGAAAAGGTAACAAACAGACAGACAGACATACAAACAAAATGTCAAAAAAGCGATTTTCGGTCTCAGGATGAATAATTATACATGTTAACACCAATTATTTTTGGAAAAGGGAAAATTACCAGAAAATTTTCGGCTACATATTTATTATTAGCATTATATTATATTATATTATATTATATTATATTATATTATATTATATTATATTATATTATATTATATAAAAAGTGCGTTGATAACGGATGTACTTCGATAAGAAAGTTTCTGTGCATAGGAATAGTTCAATAGCTTTCGATTGTTGTTGCCCAAGGCCCCTTATAGACGAAGTCATTTGTTATTTCATTGCACCGTCTTAGATGGCGTTATTTTAATTTTAAAACTCATTTATCTCATTAAATATCAGTCCTATCAAAATTTTGTGTAGAATAAAACTTATCGGAAATTATTTTTAAAGAAACTTTTGTTATGTAACATTTTTCATGAAACTCATTAATAAGCGAGATATTTCGATTTATTTAATTCAGGCCCCCTTATAACCACCCTTTTAAATAAAGTATTTTGAATGGCATATAGCCTAAAATCTAAGTTACAACGAACTTAATTTATATTCCAATTTTCATATAAATCGGTTCAGCCATTATCGCGTGAAAAGGTAACAAACATACAGACAGACATACAAACAAAAATTTCAAAAATGCGATTTTCGGTTTAAGGGTGGTTAATTATATATGTTAGGACCAATTATTTTTGGAAAATCGAAAATTACCAGAAAAATTTCGGCTACAGATTTATTGCTAGTATAGATTTTGCTAATAATTGTAACATAAAATATAACATACACGGAAAAAGTTTAGCTCGCCCCTGAAAGAGTAGAACTCGTGCTCAGGGGTGGATTCCTGAATTGAAATTAATAATTATAGCTCAGTTGGTAGAGCAACTGGCTACGGACTGGAAGGTCCGGGGTTCGATCTCAGGTGGTGATAGGATTTTTTCTCGTTGCCAAACTTTCAGAACGGCCCCGAGGTTCACTCAGCCTTCTATAAAATTGAGTACTGGGTCTTTCCCGGGGGTAAAAGGCGGTCAGAGCGTGGTGCCGACCACACCACCTCATTCTAGTGTCGTGTTCATGGAAAGCATGGGGCTCTACCTCCATGCCCCCTAAGTGCCTTCATGGCATGTTATGGGGATACCTTTACCATACCTTTTACAATACAATTTGTCTTGTGTCTACTATGCAATTACAGTATATAAATTTAAATTTACAATTTTTCAATTTTTATAAAATCCATACATAACTTTTTAAATTTAATACTAGAACTATTAGAATTGACAAGATTGTGATTGTAATTACCGTATATAGGTTGGAAGTGAAATAATCCTACAGATCGAAAGGGATAATAGACTAAACTTAAATGAATAAAACCTACATTATGTTTCGCGGTTAAATGCAAGGTTAATTAGAAAATTGAGTTAGAAATTTCAATAGTCTGTCAACATCGCCGCCTCTTTCTTCTTGTAATACAGATGTAAGAGATCGACGAACTCAGGTCTGTCTATCTTACCGCATTATCTCCCAATTCCCTTTCTGGCTACAATGTTGCAAGATGGTCGCATTGTTCAGTGTTCAGCGGCTTGAAATTAGTAGTTTTTAAATTCAATTTACACGAAAACAGTCCACGCTATTGAAATACGTCAAGTGAGATGTACTGGCTGATAACAGATGTACATATCAGCAACACTAATTACTAGACTTCGTGGAATTGCCACATGAATCGCAAGGTTCACTGCGCACGCGGTATAGACTGTATGAGAAGGGGGCGTGCAAAGGATGGAGTATGCCTCTGATGTAAACACTGAGCAGTATAATGCGGTTACAATAAAACCTGTATCCTGCATTCAAGAAATATAATGAATGATCATTGAAGTAGGAAATGTCTAAACATGTAAATACACAATTATTTTGTAGTGAGATATATTAACTCTTTAAATTTAATGTAATATACTCACATCATCCTTGAATATGTGCATTGCAGTGAAGAATTACGTACATTTTGAGCGACTGCAAAGTAAACCTCCTCCGATGGTCACTCAAACAGTTTTTATATTGGGAAAATGTACGTTCAACATCACACGCTGTAATAAGTGCATATTTGAAGAACGGAAAGTCACTACTTTTTAGTACACCAACTTCAGATGTCTTGTCGTGATCTGATAGTACATCATTTATAATACCAAGTTGTGAATAGGCAGAATTTTTAGCAATAATGTTCCTCAACTTACATTTCACTTTTTCTGAAATTAGTGAATTGTTATTTTGGATAACGGTTTGCGATACTTTATCCACTATATTAAGGGCTTCTGAGAGTTGTAGTTTAGACGATTCTAACAGGGTGATGCTTTTGGACACGATTTTAAAATTAGAATCAATGAATAGAATATCTTCCAATAACTGTCCAGAAGGCAAAAATTTTACAGCTGCAACAGCGGAACTGTCTGTACTAGCTAATGCATCAATTACCTCCATTATTTTGCCGTAATATTCTGCATAATAATTAACAGCATCCAACCACGTTTTCCAACGGGTCAAGACTGGCTGCGGGGGTAAGGGTATTCCAGGGGCAATTGTTTGGAACAGCAACACTCTCATTGTAGTATGTTTGATTGAATTCTTGTCTGCACTGAACAAATGTTAAGCTTTGACTATTCCAACTACAGTAATGCAAAAACAAGTGCTTACTTAGGTATACATTAACTGTAGCTGCTCTATCTACTTGGACTGGTCACATCTCTTAACATGAATTGCTTATACTACGAGACCGGGCGATCGCTCACCTCTTCTATACTACCGTACATCTGCAACCTGATTGCATGCTGCGTGTGGCAAGTCTACTAATTATTATAAATTATCATCGATCAGCAATATTATCAGGATATCCTTTATCATCTACCCTGTTGAACATCTACTTGGAGGTTTTAGTGAAGAACTGTTTTCAGAACATGGGAGGGGTGACAGTAGGAGGAAGACCACTAAAGTACATAAGATTTGCTGATGATATGGCGTTGTTAGCAGAATAGGTATAGTACTATGCTACTGAAGCTAAATGACAGCTGTGAGCATTATGGGATGAAGATAAATGCAAACAAGAAAAAAAAAATCATAGTTAGCAGAAGATAAATAAAAAGGTAAACTTGAGAAATAGAAATGAGGCAATAGTGGACAGCTTCAAATACTTGGGATGTACTATAAGCATAACATGAGCTGCTGCCAGAAAGCCAAAAGAAGGTTAGTAACTTTTAATAAAAAAGGAACATCTTCTGCGGACCTCTAGAAAAAGAAATAAGGGAGAGACTAGTGAAGTGCTTTGTGTGGAGTGTGGCAATATATGGGATAGAAACATGGACATTACGATAGAGTGAAGGGAAGAGACTAAGAGCATTTGAAATATGGATATGGAGAAGGATGGAGCGTGTGAAATGGACAGAATGATTAAGAAATGAATCTGTGTTCATGAAGTACATGAAGAAAGAATGATGCTGAAACTGATCAGGAAGAGGAAAAGGAATTGGTTGGATCACTGGCTGAGAAGAAACTGTACATTGAAGGATGCACTGGAAGGAATGGTGAACGGAAGAAAAGTTGGGAGCAGAAAAAGATATCAGTTGACAGACATTAGAATATATGGATCCTAGGCGGAGACAAGGTAAAAGGGGAAAATAAAGAAGATTTGGGAATGCTGGGTTTGTAGTGAAATACCTGCCCTTTGACAGAAAACTAGGAATGAATTAATAGAAATCAATACTATAAATAATTTCAAGGAAAAACTGTTCCGGGTCCGGATATCGATTCCGGGACCCTTCGCTTAGCGCGAACGCTCTTCCGACTGAACACGACACCGTCACAATTTTTCCTTTATATCCACACAACTCAAATGAGCTGACAAGACGCCAGAACTCAACTATGAGTGCACACAAATGCTGTGTGACTTAATTTGTGAAGCGAAGCGAAGGGGTTCCCAGGATCGATACCCGGCCCCGGAACAATTTTTCCTTGAAATTATTCAAACCTGCTTTACAGGGAGCTACTACCTGAAAACCAGATTTGCAGAATACTATAAATAATTAATACATTAACCATTGTTTACCTACATTGAGCATTGAAATCTTTCAAATCCAAGTTAGAAAATTATCTTATGACTAGTTGCCAAACTAACTTACTATTATGACAAGTGTTGTATTACATGTTTCCACGTATTCACTTTTTTTATGTTCTAGTGATATTTAACTTATTTTATACAGTATTTTTGTTTTCATATTTTCCGATAATGGTATATCTCTAATGTGATAAGTTGAGCTATATATAATCATAATTTTCCTTACTATGTGTACTTAAAAATATTGTATTCATTGTATGCTTTGTACTGAACTATTTTATTACTAGTACTATTAGTATTATTATTACTATTAGGCATATTATTATTATCATTATTTTTACTATTCTTATTTTTTATCATTATTATTATTATTATTATTATTATTATTATTATCAATAGTTGTCTTATTTTTTTATACTTTGTATGTCTCATTTATTTTGACCTGTTCACATTTTATTATGCTTTTTCTTTCTTTCTGTATGTTATATATTATGTCTCATTTATACTTACTTGTTGTTTACATTTTATTATTATTATTATTATTATTATTATTATTATTATTATTATTATTATTATTATCTTATCCAGTTTTGTGTGTAAAATTGTAGAGTACTTTGTAAATTTCTAGTGTTTTTGTAACGCAGTTTTTACTCCTGGTTGTGTGTTAGAGAAGGCCGTATGGCCTTAACCCTGCTAGGTTAAATAAATCATTATTGTTATTATTATTATTATCATCATCATCATCAAAGAATCATCAATATCAACATGACCAATCATTAAGAATTATGATCATCAACAATATCAATTATTATTATTATTATTATTATTATTATTATTATTATTATTATTATTATTAATTTGTTTACTTATAATCCATATTTTATAAAATCGTAAAATGATAATATGCGCTTAGTAGGTAAGTCGATAGAAATTTTCCGCTAAGCGAAAATTCTCGTTTCCCTCTAGAAATATGAATTCCCCGTTTTTTCTCCACTCGACATCACAGTTGTATCCTCGGCTATGGCTATCTTCTGTTTGCACCACACGATGCACCTTTGTTTCTTCCTCGTCTGATGTATCCAGATAGAAGAGAAATTAAAACAGAGAGGCAGATGCTGGTGACGACGATGATCTTTGTTTGACAGCACGATATAGTTCCGAAAGTGACATGAGATGGGATGAAGATTCTTTCTAGTTCGGGTGTGTCATAGTTCACGAAACCGAACATGTTTATAACTTTCTTTCCATGGAAATCATCCCAAGAAGTCCTGAATTAACAAGGCAATCCATGGGACGATCACGTAAGTTCAGTTCCCAAACAGCAAATATTTCCGCCTTGTCAGTGTTGCCAACTGTTACCAGATATCACCACATGTAGTAAAATCACGATCCTATGTACTGAATGACTTCTTTACTCACCGTACTTTACCTTAATGTTGGAAGGTTATTCTAAATAGTTTCAATAATAATGAGAAATGTATTGCTATGTTCTATTCTTTTATTCCTTTACATTATTATTAGTATTAGCATTAATAGATTACTAGACGTAAATATACAACAAAGTATAGTATATAATATTCAAGAATCAAATCTGTTCCAAGACCAATTAAATTATTGTCACTTCACTTCAAAGATTCCAGCGTACATATACTGTACTTCCTAAAGGTAGATAAATTAATAACCAATTGACTTTTGGTTGGAATTCGAATGAACTTCTGATTATCTTTTGAAATTAGTAAGGAAATGGATAATACAACTAGGCTAAAACTGAAATAATAATAAATAAACTTACAAAATAATTTTGGTCCTTAAAAGCATAAGTAATTTCACTTCTAGATACCTTTTTAAAGATTTAATTTGTTTGTAAATTGCTTAATAATGCTACACTTACACTTATTATTTCTGCAACTCCACGTCTGTCATTGAAAAATGTATGATACATAACTGTGAAGTCTCTTTTGGCTCTTGTGTCCTAAATTTAAATAAGAAAAAGAAATGATTCAAGAAATGTGAGCTGGTGAAAATTAAATACTCAATTAATAAAATAATTACTACCAAAAGAATATTTTATTAATTCTATACAAAAGATGGATTACACAGAACAGATGGCCAGAAATCATAGATTTATACACAACATACAGCATGAAACGATCATCAAAAAATGCTTTTTGTACACAATAACATCTTTCAAACGAAGTGAAATAGCCAATAAGTTCAATAAATATTATGCTAATAAGTAATAACTATAATTAATAATTATCTACAAGCTGTGAAAGGGAATAAAATAGTATATTGTTGAAATCAGGGGTTATGGTTTATTACGTGTATTTATAATTTTAATTACTTTTTCTACATTTAATTATATTTTAATTTCTATTAGATTAGTTGGTGGTGTGGTTGTTAGTTTTATCTGTGTACGTCAGACTATTAAGGAAAAACTGAAAGAAATATTAAATCTACTATCTACTTTATATAACAATATTTAATCAAGAACTGAATATTACTATTAATTTAATAACATAAGACCCAAAACATCTCCAAGTCCAGACAATACACATGCTGATTTTCTTAAACATGTTGGCAAACAAGCAAACTCACTACTTTTATCTTGTAATCTCATCTAAAATACAATATCTGTCTGGAGAAAATCTATCATAACATCAATTTTGAAAAGCAATTATTCAACTAATATCTTTTCGAGTTATCGACAGATACCACTTACTAGTATGATAGCCAAAATTATGGAAGAGATGATTTCATAGATTGAATTGGTTCCTGGAATCTAGTAACTAACTTTCATTTTATTGGGTTGACTTTAGAGAATTGCATTCAACAAATGGACAGATTTTAAATTTTAGTCAAGATATTAAAGATATTTTAAACAGAAAACAAAACAACTTAACAATTTTAATTTATTTTCAAGGATCATATGGCTCTGTAGATATAAATCACTTAAGAAATTGCAAACTTAGGGTGTCCATGATAAAGTGTTACACTGGGTCAGTGACTTGATTATTTGATTCATTGTCACAAATATGTAAATAGAGACAGATTCATCTGGGCTTCCCACATTGTTGTTTTCAGGAATACATTTTCCAATATTAATGTCGATGGTCTAACTAAAGAAATAGATCTTATGATAATCTCATCATTTGCAGATAATATGGTTGTCTAGAACAAAAAATCACAGTCCACAAATATTAATAAACTGAGCCAAAATCCCAACAGACTTTTGACTCTACTTGGAGAACTCAAACTTGCTCAATTAAGGGAAACTTTACTAATAAAACACAATCCCAAGTTATTTCAAAATGAATAGTATATAAGTTAACTTTAACAGATGATGTTAAGAAATGTGATACTTCTCCAGACATTTTAAAAATCATTAGAAACGATAAATGATCTGGTCAGTGAGTGACTACATACAGTATTTTTATAGATGGATCCTGTTTACCAAGCCATAGATGTAGTGGTGTTGTAGTACAATACCAGTATATTCCCTTTTACAGGGAATTATATTCAAACACTTGTTTGCCCCATTTTAACCATGACAACGCTTTTAGCTTTTTAAACATTCTGGTTATTGTATTGTGTTTGTGTTTAGTGAAAGATTTTAGATAAGGGCGCAAATAGCCATAGTAGCTGACGCGCCCTTTTAAACGCCACTAACTAACTAACTAACTAACTTCAAACACTGACTAATTTTGATAGTGAAAATTTAGATACACTTTTAAGCTTACAAAATCTCCAGTATCGACTTCATAAATCTGAGAAGGCTGTCATACTATCAGATTCAAAATCAGATGTTCTTGCTGCAGTAATGGACGTAACAGCATGAAATCTCAATATTTTACAGTGTTTTAATATTTTAAGCAAAATGGTCGAATTACATCGACAACTGGTACTTCCGTGGATCCATGAACTTTATGGAGTGGGAGGTAATGAGGTAGCTGAAAGGTAGCAAAATTACTGTAAGGTTATCTATACCTGCATCTTACCACACTGTTAAAAGAATAACAAGATCAGAACATGACAATGTGGTAACAAAATCGGAATGATTCTAAAGCAAATGAAAAATTGCAATAGGCCATCCGGCATCCGCTCCACGATGGAGGAAAATCCTCAGAAGAAACCAACTAATCAGACCAAATGCGGGATCCAAACTACCCTCGAGTGCAGCTCTGAATTTGCAGGCCAACGAGTCTACCGACTAAGCTACATTGGTGGCTCCACTAAAAATATGAAGTACATGGCACTCAGATTATTAAATTGACAAACCTAAACAATTATTCATCAGTTAAGCTATAAAATATAATACATAGCAAGCAAGTTAATTCAATTTAAAAGTATAAACAATTCAATCAGTTGAAATATACAGAAACTGATAATAAATATCATGCAAATTACTTCACATTACAAGCATAAACAATTCATCACTTGTGATATACAGTCTACTATTTAATTTACAGCACATACAATTCATCAGTTAAGCTATAGACCTACAGTCTACTATTCAATTTACAGCATATATAATTCATCAATTAAGCGAAACAAAAATATAGTACAATACATAGTAAAAATAATACACCTAATTTAATAACTGAACTTCTATGAAAATCTACAGTGGCAGTACTCATATTATCACAGGCCATGATTGTCTCAAATATTTACAAAGAACTGATATTTCAGAATCTCCCATGCCATTTCTGAAATCTCAATGAAGATATGGATCATTGTCTTGACTGTTTAACTTTACACAGCTTTCAATCATCTGGTTAAATATTGGAGTGCAAGATAACAAATGACATCAACTGCTGAACACTTGGTATCAATCAACCAACAACTTCATTACATTAAAGGGGAAAAAAAACTGAAAGAATTAATTGTATATAGACACAACACATAAGACAAGGCCGCTTCAGAACAGTAATTGGCAAGGCTCTGTTGTTTTAGGATTCTTATGTAGATTAGTTTCACCTGAAAGAAAAAAAGTAGCATCTATAAGTAGTAGTAATAGTAGTAGTAGTAATAATAATAATAATAATAATAATAATAATAATAATAATAATAATAATAATGACTGTAAAGTATGGAAATTAATATTGCAATGTAATATCAAAAGGTGATTTCACACCATCAACTCTTATCATTTAGTACAACAAATCTATTATATTCAGTTGCAATCACCAGTAGCTGTTCTTTCCTCCATTTTGTTGTTGGCTGATTTTTCACAAGTCTGCTATGATATGCAGCACTATCCATGACAATAACGCATTGCCCTAATGTTCTCAGGTCAACAACTGTGTTTGCACCCACTTCTCAACTACAGGGCTATTCATAGCACTATGGTAGTCCTGACTTTTCATTCAATTGCATGAAAAAATTAAATCAGCACCTGCAATAAAAATTATACCTGGGCATATAATTACGTCACATGAATTCACAGCATTTAAATAAAGAAAATAAAACATAACATAACATGACATGAGATCCTCTTTGGTGAAAGGCTTTCCCACGTTTTTATTTAGTCACCAATTTTTATATTTTTATACCCTGATTTAAAAAATTACTCTTGCCAAATTTATGTAAAATATAAATCAATATAACTTACCGAGTATAAATCCACCTTTCGTTCCGGCATCTAATCTTCCACCCTCATTTGTTGGTCTATGAATAACACCATTCATGTCACTGGAAACTTCACCTGGTTTATTTCATGAATAAGTGGGTGATCCTACTTTAAAAACAGAGAGAGAAAAGCAATTCACATTGACACTCTAAGAGACACAAAAATTTTAAAGACAGGAAAACCGTTCAAGAATTTGATAACTAACCTCTAGTTATAATATGAAACTATTAATTGCAAAACATGTTGATCCCACCTGAATTCATTACTAGTATATAATTACGTCACATGAATTCACAGCATTTAAATAAAGAAAATAAACATAACATAACATGACATGAGATCCTCTTTGGTGAAAGGCTTTCCCACCCTCATTTGTTGGTCTATGAATAACACCATTCATGTCACTGGAAACTTCACCTGGTTTATTTCATGAATAAGTGGGTGATCCTACTTTAAAAAACAGAGAGAAAAAGCAATTCACATTGACACTCTAAGAGACACAAAAATTTTAAAGACAGGAAACCGTTCAAGAATTTGATAACTAACCTCTAGTTATAATATGAAACTATTAATTGCAAAACATGTTGATCCCACCTGAATTCATTACTAGTAGCCTATATTAATTGCAATTTCATATTCCACATAAGTGTTAATCTATTTGTTAGTAAAAATTCAATCACTCAATGTCTCACAATACATTGAAATTTACCATTCATAAAAATCCAAGTCTCATCCAAGAATACTACGGGTTTAGGGTTCTCACGCTCCACATTTCTTATATATTCTCTTAAAAACGAATAACATCACTTTCTCATACATGTGTATAAGGATCCCCTTTGCTCCATAGAAATTTAATCTCTTTCAAAATTTTTTCACCGATGATAAGGATACTCTAAATAAATATGTTTCATAATCATCATTCATATGTTCCAGAACTTTTGCTGCTGTTAGTACTTCCCCTGTAACAGTAAATGAAAATTATGCCATATTTTTATACATAGGCCTATGACTAATATCAGAATTACATTGCATAAATCAACACAATAATTCCTGTAACTTCCCTACCTTTATGTAACTTGTCATAAATAAATCTCGCAATTGCATCTTTCGTAAAATCATCAGCATCAGTCACTGGATGTTTACGTAGTCTATGTTTTCCTGGTGTCACGAGTGGGGTCCCCTTGTGTGAATTTATCACTTTCGTGGCTGTAGTTAAGCCAAGCTGTAATAACAAACAATAACATAATACTTCTAAAAATTGTTATATCATAAAATTCATGCATGATACCAACATTTACAGCTATATGAATAGAAAATGATCAACATGTTAGGTTGGGTCTACGATAGGTTTAAGTAGGCTAATATTTAGGTAATTCTCCAGAAAAGCTACACCAAAGAAGGCATAATTTTATTTTGTTTAATTGATTTCTGTGATATTTACATAGTGATGAACACGTGGTTTTAGTGCACAGCCACAAATACTTTCAGCACAAAAATCCTTTGACACTTACCTGTATATTCTAATGCATTGTTGTAGTCCCTCCCTCAAACTTGTTACTAATTACCAATATAACATGCGAGAGGTCCAGGACGAAGAGAAATTGTTAGTTTCCCAGTAGTGCGTCCTCGTCCTCTCGAGTGTTATATCTTAACAAGTACTTTGGGTGGGGTAGCTTTTCTGAAGAAACACCATATTTAATATTACTTAGACCAGTCATGAATAAATTATTCAGCCAGAGTCAACGTTCCTATGCTTTATAGAGTATGTTATATAGTTATTATATAAAACTGAATTATTTTTAAGCACCATAACAGGCCAACATTCATGTAATATTTGCTGCAATATCAAGTTAATAATTACAATATGACTTGTATTTTCTTCTGCCGATATGGCATGTAAATTGTGATCTGAACGGTTAATTTAATACCAAAAGAGAAAACTGGAAATTTACTTTCGTGCTGTTTGATTATTTGTTCGTCTAATTTGTAAATGTATTTAAGCTATCACTTACTGCAGTATTACAGTATCTTAAATGCATTTAGTTTGGCAATATGAAAATCACTGACTTGATTAAACATATAGGCCTAACCTAAAATTTGTTTTGTTTGACCACAATCATGAAATTATTAGTGCAAACTCCTAAAACTGAATACCACTTTGAAATGTATGCTTAAGAATACTTACTCCTAATAATTTTCCTATTCTGGTTGTAATTGCTGTCTCCGTTAGCATTATTCCTTCTTCATTATCTTCTTTCTTCAACTCATTATACACGTGAACTACAGATTTCTGAAGCGTACTCTGAATGCCACACATTTTCTTCCTTGGAGGAGTCACTGCAACACTATTTCATTTTTTTGACATAGTAATAGAAATCTAAACACGAAAGAAATTCATTAAAATTTGAAATAATATTTCTATCCATTACCCACGTGCATTATCACGCCCAAATATATTATATTTATTCGTACTTATCTGACTATTCTTGAATTATAACCACAACGCAACACATGAAATAACTATTATGTATTAATATTAATACTAATATTAATTAATTATTAATAAGTTCGAATTTCACTATCTTCCAGTAACCGGCTGAGATATCTAGTACAATTTTAATTTCATGGAACTCCAGTACCGGCAAATATTGTCGATATTTGACTCAGCTGCCAACATACCAGTTACAAAATCACTACCATTTATTGTATTTGTCAGTATCGAAATTCGAAACGAAGTTGGCAAAAGAAAATTCAACCTTCAAACTAGAAAATCACCATAATCCACTAGCAATTGTAGTAATGGGGGAAAAATGGTTAGGTTTCACCCTTAGGTATCAAGTTACCTGGTCTTCCTATACAGCTAGCCACTGGCGAGATAAAAGCCCCACAAAAAGGCAGTCAGGGGTCTGTCTCGTTTCTCAATTTAACGACACTCCCGGCGACCGATTTGGTGTAGTGCATTCCATGGTAAGCAAGTTACACCGGTATTTTATGACTTCTTACGGAAGAAATGTGGCTGGAATCTCTTTGTTTTGTAACTGTCGAGATAACGAACAATAGCAACTGAGAAACGTGTTGCGCTGCTTATCAGCTGTATCTTATAAATGCTCATAATATGTGATTCCCTGGTTGCTTTCCTCGCGGTGTACAGCGAATGTTCCATTTTATGACGACCAGGAGTCAATAACAAAGTTCATTTTAACTTCGATATTGATGTCTATGCTTTCATATTGCTGCTGTAATGTCTTCCTCCTTCAATTACATGTATTGTGAGTATATGATTATGTCTCGTGACGAGAATATTGTACGAAATGGAAATATAAAAATTGGAAATTTATCTTTTGAAGAGGTGGAGAAGTTCAAATATATTGGAGCAACAGTAACAAATATAAATGATACTCGGGAGGAAATTAAACACAGAATAAATATGGGAAATGCGTGTTATTATTCGGCTGAGAAGCTTTTATCATCCATCTGTTGTCAAAAAATCTGAAAGTTAGAATTTATAAAACAGTTATATTACCGGTTGTTCTTTATGGTTGTGAAACTTGGACTCTCACTTTGAGAGAGGAACATAGGTTAAGGGTGTTTGAGAATAAGGTGCTTAGGAAAATATTTGGGGCTAAGAGGGATGAAGTTACAGGAGAATGGAGAAAGTTACACAACACAGAACTGCACGCATTGTACTCGTATTCTTCACCTGACATAATTAGGAACATTAAATCCAGACGTTTGAGATGGGCAGGGCATGTAGCACGTATGGGCGAATCCAGAAATGCATATAGTGTGTTGGTTGGGAGGCCGGAGGGAAAAAGACCTTTAGGGAGGCCGAGACGTAGATGGGAAAATAATATTAAAATGGATTTGAGGAATTTGGGATATGATGATAGAGAATGGATTAATCTTGCTCAGGATAGGGACCAATGGCGGGCTTATGTGAGGCGGCAATGAACCTCCGGGTTCCTTAAAAGCCAGTAAGTAAGTAAGTAAGTAAGTAAGTAAGTAAGTAAGTAAGTAAGTAAGTAAGTAAGTAAGTAAGTAAGTAAGTTCATCCATGAACCAAGCGTCTTTTTTTTTTGTCACAGCGTTGCCCTCATGATGAAGAATAGGTGGAGGATTATTATTATTATTATTATTATTATTATTATTATTATTACTATTATTCAATTCATTCATTTAGTGTTCTGCCCAAGGGCAGATCTTTCACTGCAAACCCAGCTGTCTCCAATCTTTCCTATTTTCTGCCTTCCTCTTTGTCTCCTCATATGATCCATATACCTTAATGTCGTCTATCATCTGACATCTTTTTCTGCCCCGAACTTTTCTCCCGTTCACCATTCCTTCCAGTGCATCCTTCAGTAGGCAGTTTCTTCTCAGCCAGTGACCCAACCAATTCCTTTTTCTCTTCCTGATCAGTTTCAGCAACATTCTTTCTTCACCACAGCTTCATTTCTTATTCTGTCTGTCCACTTCACACGTTCCATTCTTCTTCATATCCACATTTCAAATGCTTCTATTCGCTTCTCTTCACTTCGTCGTAATGTCCATGTTTCTGCCTCATACAATGCCACACTCCATACAAAGCAATTCACTAGTCTCTTCCTTAGTTTTTTGTCCAGAGGTCCGCATAAGATGCTCCTTTTTCTATTACAAGCTTCCTTTGCCATCGCTATCCTCCTTTTGACTTCCTGGCAGCAGCTCATGTTACTGCTTATAGTACACCCCAAGTATTTGAAGCTGTTCACTTGCTCTACTGCTTCATTTAGAATTCGCAAGTTTATCTTCTGTAGTTTTTTTCCTATGACCATGCTCTTCGTCTTGTTTGCATTTATCTTCATCCCATACTGCTCACAGCTGTCATTTAGCTACAGTAGCATATCCTTTAGTATCATCTCCTTTTCTGCTAACAACGCCATATCATCTGCGAATTTCATGCATTTTATTCTTCTTCCTCCTACTATCACCCCTCCCATGTTTTGAAAACAGTTTTTTACTAAATCCTCCAAGTAGATGTTGAACAGGGTAGGTGATAAAGGGCATCCTTGACGTATTCCTCACCCAATTTCACTTCCTTCTGACATTTCTTCTCCTATTCTGACTTTATTATTATTATTATTATTATTATTATTATTATTATTATTATTATTATTTAACTGACATCTAATACATTTACGTTCACTTCACATAATAATCAGTTCCCTGTCGTCTTCTGCTTCTTTATTGTTATATGAGCCGTTGAGAGCAGAAGTGGTGTAAGTCAAAAATGGGTAATGAGGGTTAAAGTAAACATTCTGTAAAATACAGCGCATAGTAGCAATTAATATTCAACTTATTTAAACTATTAGTAGTCAGTGGATAGCACTAAGGACATATTAATTGCTACTTTGCGCTGTATTTTACAGAATTTTTACTTTAAACCTCATTACCCATTTTTGACTTACACCACTTCTGCTCTCAACGGCTCATATATAACAACAAAAGGCCTACACTGATCCTTGATGATGTAATTTATGTTTACCATATTCACCAACGTTTTCTACCGAATTATTTCATATTCCTATGTAGGCCCATTGATTTTTAATTAATTTTTTCTTCCTGCTGAAAAATTATTTTCTGTACTGTCACATAGGAGGTTTTATAAAATCAACGACGATATGCACATTTGAGTAGAAAATGCTCATTCTTCTTCGAAGAGTTGGAGCTCGGCATTTCATGCAGAAGATTCGAGTGAAGTGGAATTTGTCTAATTTGTGTGGAGAGATGTTATCTGGGACAATATTTGCTGTATACCACTTCGGTTTCCCTCAGTATTCCAAAATCTATTACTCGGAGTAGTAGTGTGGTAATAGTGTGGCTAATGGTTTATTATTATTATTACTTACTTACTTACAAATGGCTTTTAAGGAACCCGAAGGTTCATTGCCGCCCTCACATAAGTCCGCCATCGGTCCCTATCCTGTGCAAGATTAATCCAGTCTCTATCATCATATCCCATCTCCCTCAAATCCATTTTAATATTATCCTCCCATCTACGTCTCGGCCTCCCCAAAGGTCTTTTTCCCTCCGGTCTCCCAACTAACACTCTATATGCATTTCTGGATTCGCCCATACGTGCTACATGCCCTACCCATCGCAAACGTCTGGATTTAATGTTCCTAATTACGTCAGGTGAAGAATACAATGCATGCAGTTCTGCGTTGTGTAACTTTCTCCATTCTCCTGTAACTTCATCCCTCTTAGCCCCAAATATTTTCCTAAGCACCTTATTCTCAAACACCCTTAACCTATGTTCCTCTCTCAGAGTGAGAGTCCAAGTTTCACAACCATACAGAACAACCGGTAATATAACTGTTTTATAAATTCTAACTTTCACATTTTTTGACAGCAGACTAGATGATAAAAGCTTCTCAACCGAAAAATAACAGGCATTTCCCATATTCATTCTGCGTTTAATTTCCTCCCGAGTGTCATTTATATTTGCTACTGTTGCTCCAAGATATTTGAATTTTTCCACCTCTTCGAAGGATAAATCTCCAATATTTCCATTTCGTACAATATTCCCGTCACGAGACATAATCATATACTTTGTCTTTTCGGGATTTACTTCCAAACCTATCTCTTTACTTGCTTCCAGTAAAATTTCCGTGCTTTCCCTAATCGTTTGTGGATTTTCTCCTAACATATTCACGTCATCCGCATAGACAAGAAGCTGATGTAACCCGTTCAATTCCAAACTCTGCCTGTTATTCTGAACTTTCCTAATGGCATATTCTAAAGCGAAGTTAAAAAGTAAAGGTGATAGTGCATCTCCCTGCTTTAGCCCGCAGTGAATTGGAAAAGCATCAGATAGAAACGGACCTATACGGACTCTGCTGTATGTTTCACCGAGACACATTTTAATTAATCGAACTAGTTTCTTGGGAATACCAAATTCAATAAGAATATCATATAATACTTCCCTCTTAACTGAGTCATATGCCTTTTTGAACTCTATGAATAACTGTACCCTTATACTCCCATTTTTTCTCCAATATCTGTCGAATACAAAAAATCTGATCAATAGTCGATCTATTACGCCTAAAACCACACTGATGATCCCCAATAATTTCATCTACGTACGGAGTTAATCTTCTCAAAAGAATATTTATTATTATTATTATTATTATTATTATTATTATTATTATTATTATTATTATTATTTTATTATTACATGTTTGATTCTAAAAACGCGCCAGGACTCGAAGAAGGCCTGATAATGACTGCGAACAAAGTGCTTCCAAGGTCTGTAAGTGACAAACAAACAAGAATAGAACAAGGAAACCAATCTTTCAGTGTAGCTTCTCGTGGGTATAATTTTACTTCTTGACGACGTCAGTCAATTTGTGTTCTAAACATGTGACCTGACGTACAGAGACAGTTGTATTTCGAAAATGCTTCAAAAAATGAGAATCACCGTTCTTCCACGTGAGAGATAGGACGGAAATTAACTATATTCTGCGTAGCTGTTTAAGATTCGAACCACGAGCAGAGCTTATCAATTGTTAATGATGGCTATTTAAATGTATCAACGTTATCGTTTCAAGTCAATGCTGTCCGCCAAGGGTGAACAAATTGTTCAAAAACACTGACACTATTGCAGTAATTGATGTATATTACTGTACTCCAACCGGGAAAAAGTCTCATGCCCACGTGCATCAACGTCGGTTAGTGTAACCACCAGTTAAAATTGTCACCTAACCTCTGGTTAAGCATTTTTACAGTGGATCGACCTCGGTTACGACTTAAATAGGAGGTTAACCACAGTAATCTATAACCGGCCATTTTCGAGCGGTTAAAGGAGATAACCAGTGATTAGTAGAGCAAGTAAAGCAAAATGGCGGCCAGAGCCACAGATGTTTACTTCGAAGACGATTATTATTGTACAGTACTTGAATTACTTGGATAGAGCGTGGGCGTGAAGTTTCTTTAGTGGAAAGAGAGAATCTTTACGAGGAATTAGGTGACAGAAAATTTCAGGAGGGATTTTGTTTATCAAAATCTACAAATGACTCACTTGCAATAACTCAAAAACAGTCATATTTCTTCTGTTGATCAGCTCCTTATGTTAAGATTCTATGTAACTGTTATTTTCTGTATTTTAAGAGGGAATACTTGAATGTCTCTTTCTCTGTCACTGGCTGAACAAAGAGAGGTTATGGATGGATCTTAGGATAATGAACAGTAACCTGGTGTAAATGGGATCTTGGGTCGTACACACATTTCTACTAATATTCTGCATCATTTTCCTTTATGTATATTCCTTCTTTATTATATAATATATTTAAATCTATTAAGTAAGTCTATCGATACTTAACCTCACATTGGGATATAATCATTTTTGCATTCAATTTTCTATTTTGTACGATTTTAACCCGACAGCAATGAAAAACAAAGAAATGCAACTCGCAAATATAACAGCGCCCAAAGGCAAACAAATGCAACGCGAAAATGTAGGACATGTTCACTTCGATGTAGAACGGAGTGAGCGCAGTCGTTTTTAGATGTTGACTATTATCTTTGCTGTGGTATGAATGCTTTCCTTTAGTCATTTTGTAGAAACAGTGTACCATCATAGACTTTGCTCTGGTTAAATGAAGTGTCAGCTAACTATGTTTAAGTAATCGGTGATTATGAATGGTGCACAGAAATTACATTTTAACTACGGTTACTGTTTAACCGTCGTTTCGTAATCTATGATTACTGCGTTTTTAACCGATGTTGATGCACTTCGCCATCAGGGGAATGAGACGCAGCGGGGTGATGCTATGAATGAAGGTCACACACTTGGGTACATGCACCTCCATTGGCTAACTCTCAAAGCACAAACAATAACACTAATACACACATATTTATACTACTCTAATTACAAAATTAGATCACGGTTAATCTCTTGTCTTTTAATCCCTCCATACAGGAAATAACATATGCAGGAGAGCGCATGTTTTTTAAACTGACGTTATAACGCTAATATTATCTATCTACTTCGCTCCAATAGAAGAAGCAATACTAAGCACATTCCTTTCACGGTTAATTTCCTGGTTGGAAAACAGTACATAGCCCTCTTGGTCCGCAAAGCAGTACAGAAAAGGCAAGTTCGAAAACAGTCCCGTCAACCAGGGTGACTTTGTTTCATTTTCAACACCTTTTTCCCTTTAAAACATTTTTATTGTGTGAAGAGTATTTTTGTAAATTTCTACAATATTATTCTCAAACTGTTTAGTGTCTAATGCATATATGGGCACAATTTTCGGTTACGTGAGGCACTCGATTTGAAATAGTTTGTTTACTAGGAGAGGAGATTGCAGAGTAGGATGGGAAATATAAACTGCTGAGACCTGCGTCACCTTATCGTAATCGCTAAGGCGGTCAGTGGCGAATTATTAGGAAAGCGCTTGGTTAACGTGAGAGACTCGAAAACTTTTATCCAATTTGGCAAATTAATTCGGCAGCTTTAATCATAAACTTCTTTACTATTTCTCCATCATTGAATTGATTTAAATCACAGGCGAGAAAATGCGTAACTAGCCAATAATATTCCATCACGTTGTCTACGTTTATTTTCTTGAATATTCTGGCGTTTATCAAGATTACTTAATAGATTTGCACGTTCTCGACCTAAAATAATTTCAGAAAATCATATTTCGTTTTCTACGCACATTTGATATTTTTTTTTATAAATTTCTTTTGGAAATAATACGTACAAACAACATTTAATTCCTCGTACCTTTTAATGCAGCGTGTTTAAGGTATAATGTCATATTTAGTATACTATGCAAATGTTAAGATCATAAATTTTCTTCGGAATAGTACGAAAAATAACATTTAATTTGTCTTACCTTCTAATTCAGCATGTTCTTTGTGACATAAGGAGTAATGTCGTTGTATATTACATTTATTAATGCCTAATGGGATTTTCGAGCATCGTATGTTCTCCCCTTCTAAACAGCAAAAAATCTCTTCCTCCCATTTCTCATGAAATAATCGTTTTCTAACGCGTACACACTGCTTTGATAATGCAATTATGCCACCACTGATATTGCTTATGAAACTGATATAGAACCTGCCCACGCCTAGGAGCTACGTGAGGGAGGAACGGGGAGTGTGAAGATGATGTCACTCAGAGCGATAAGCTCTGTGAAGGTCAGTGAAGCACAAATTCTCAAGTGAGGCACGATGCCCATCTATGGTCTAATAAATAATTTAAAGTCATTTTTCAAAGTTATTGAAATTTCCTAAGTCATATTTTTTTCAAAAAAAAAAAAAAACCAATCTCACCTTGACCTGGGGTCTCGAATCTCAAAACCATTGAATAAGTATTTACAGGAAATACTGATACAATGTCACTCTATATTATCATATAAAAGTGAATTTTAATAATATTACTTTCTATTTAAAAAGTGGTAGAGGACATTACATACACTCTGATATCAAGGAAGCCGTGTCTCGTGCTTATA
>JAJSOF020000038.1:67450511-67578828 GCA_025594305.2 Periplaneta americana | reverse complement strand
ATTATAATTAATTTATTTTTAATTGTAATTTTAATTTCTTCATAAATTTAATTTTAATTTATTTTTAATTTTAATTTAATTTTTTTAATTTCAAATTTAATTAACTTATTTTTTTAAATTATATTTTGATTTTATTTTTTTTTTAATTTTAGTTGATTTATTTTTTAATTTTAATTAACTTACATTTTTAAATTTTAATCCTTTTTTATTTTTATTTCAATTTCAATTAATTCATATTTTTAATTTCAATTTTGATTTTTTTAAATTTAATTTAATCTATTTAATTTGTTTTTTTTAATTTCAATTTTAATTCATTTTAATTTCAGTTTTAATTTATTCATTTATTTTTTCATTTTAATTTTAATTACATTATTTATTTGTTTAATTGTAACTTTAATATATATATATATATATGTATATGTATATATTATATTTATTTTTTAATTTCAATTTTAATTTATTTATTCATTTTTAATGTGAATTTTAATTTATTTTCTCATTTCTAACATTAATTTCAATTAATTTATGTATTTATTTATATATTTATTTATTTAATTTATTGACTTATATACTTGATATTTTATTAATTTTTATTTATTTATTTATTTATTTAGTTCTACTTTCAATTTATGTATTTATTTTTATTATTAATTTTAATTAATTCAATTAATTTATTTTTTAATTTTAATTTTGATTTACTTTTTTATTTTCAATTTTTAGTTTATTTATTTATTTCTTAATTTTGATTTTAATTCATTTATTTTTTTAATTTTTAATTTAAACCATTTATTTTAATTAATTATTTTTTTATTTTAATTTTAAATTATTATTTACTTTTTAATTTCAATTTTAACTTAATTTATTTATTATTTTTTCAATATTAATTTTAATTTGTTTTTTTAATTGTAATTTATTTTTTTAATTATAATTTATCTGTTTATTTTTATTTTATTTATTTTTTTATTTTAATTTTAATTTTAAAATATTTATTTTTAGTTTTAATTTCAATTCTTTAATTTATTTTTCTAATATTAATTTTAATTTATTCATTCATTTTTTATTTTAATTTTAATTTGCACATTTGTTTTTAATTGTCGTATTAATTTATTTTTTATTTCAATTTTAATTGATTATTTTTTTAATTTTAATTATTTTTTTAATTTCAAATTTAATTTAGTTTTTTTTAATTTTTTTTTTTAATTTTATTTTTAAATTTTAATATATTTTTTAATTTCATTTTTTTAATTTTAATTGATTTATTTTTTTAATTGTCGTCTCAATTCATTGATATTTTTTTAATTTAAATTTTTATATAATTATTTTTTATTTCAATTTTGATTAATTTATATTTTTAATTTCAATTTTAAATTATTTTTTAAATTTTAACTTTTAATTTATGTAATTAATTTTTTAATTTCAATTTTAATTCATTTATTATTTTTTAATTTCAGTTTTAATGTATTCATTTTTTTATTTTAATTCTAATTATGTTATTTATTTCTTTAATTTTAACTTTAATTATTTTATTTATTTTAATTAAATTTTAATTTTAATTAATTAATTAATTTTATTTTTTAATATTAATTGAATTATTGTTTTTAAATTTTACTTTTAATTAAATTATTTTAAATTTAATTTTAATTTATTATTTTTTTAATTTTAATTTTGATTTGTTTGTGTTCAATTTTAATTTCAATTTATTATTTTTTTATTTTAATTTTGATTAACTATTTTTTTAATTTAATTTTAATGTATTTATTTTCTTTAAATTTTAATTTAATTCAATTTATTTATTTTTTTCCAATTTCAATTTTAATTTATTTATTTACTTTTTAAATTTTTGTTTTTATTTAAATTTTTAATTTTAATTTTAATTAATTTCTTTATTTCTTTGATTTTAATTTTAAGTTTTTATTTTTAATTTTAATTTTAACTTTTTTATTTTTTTTTTTTGTTTGTTTATTTATTTATTTTATTGCCAGTAAGTCTAATTTAGTTATTTATTTTTTTAATTTTAATTTTAATTTATTTTTTTTAATTTTAATTTTAATTTTATTTTAAATTATTTGCCAAGTTAAAATATTCGTTAATGCTATACAAACTGTGTTCATACAAGTCTTCACTTAATATTCAAAGCAGCAAGACCACAAGATGCATGTGAAAGTTACAATTGAAATTACCAATCTCTAAACAATTTAGACCTAGTATCAGTTAAAGTCAATTCAAATGTAGGAACGCAATAAAAATAACTTTCAGAGTTATACAAGTCCTGGCATGAATTCAACGATAATTAAGAAACGGCAAACTCCTGCAACTGTACAATATTGTATCCATCAAGTCATTAATCACAATTCAATAAACATGCATCTACTACAATTCTAATTATCAATTAGTAAACATTTGTGTAAGACTCACCAAGTACTGCAGCTCTGCAAGTGCTAGTCTAAAGACAATTATAAAGTAAAAGGACAAAACAAAATTATGTGAATATCATTCACGCCCTGGCATGAAATTAGCAGCTATTATGCAACAGTACACTCCCTAATGTTGCTGTCCAATTATCAGAGCGAAGTTGCCAATTACTTTTTTAATCAGCATGGGTAGCCTATCTAATAAATCATTCTGTAAATTTGGAAATATTTACCCAAAACTTCAGACGTTACCACAACCAATAGTCGCTACTATTCTAACGTAATACTGGTGTAAACTTGATCATTATTTAAAGCAAAACAAATTCGGAGTTGTTCATAATGTGTGCATACGATTCATCTGCAATACTCGTAAATTTGACCATATAACACCTTCCCTCCAGTTACTATCATGGGTGCGTCTGAAGGAACGAAGAACAATACATTCACTGTCTCTTCTGTTTAGAATCATGCATATTTCTACTCCGAATTATCTGTTATCGCGCTTTCAATTTCTTACAACTCTTCGAAACCGACATCAAGCACTTCTTTCTATCCCTCATCATAGAACGTCTTTATACTCATCTTCCTATACTGTAGAAATACCTCGCCTCTGGAATTCGTTACCTAATGACGTCAGGGACTGCCGGACTTTATCACAATTCAAAATTAAATTGGAAAATTTTGTCTTAGTTAATGTTTTTAAGTACTGATAGAAGTATTGATTTATTTTTTTTTTCTTTTTCTTTTTAATCTAGATTAAAATTCCAAGTTTCTTGTTTATGTTAGTTAATTAGTTAGGATACAATTAATTATGATACTTAATCACTCATTTAAAGTTTGTGTGACTGCAACCTGTGTATATTTTTGTGTGGCTTTACTTTGTTTATAGTCTCTCTCTCTCTCTCTCTCTTTTATTTCTTGTGTAGCTTTATTTTGTATATAGTGTATTTTTTTCTCCGTTTTTGTATATTATTGTATTTGTATTCCTGGTGTTGTGGAAGAGAAGGCATCATGGCCTTAACTACACAGAATAAATAAATAAATAAATAAATAAATAAATAAATAAATAAATAAATAAATAAATAAATAAAACCTGCCACGAATTAAACTACAGCACATTCCCTATAGCAGATGTCGAAGTCTCGCTATGAAATTGTCAATTAATAATAATGTATATTTGCCCAATATTTCGGTCCCTATTACTGCCCTTTAATTATCAATGTATAGTCAATTATAACGCACAAGAAAAAAACCGAAATTAATGTAATGTAAATTTTCGTAAGTCCTTGCATAGATTTATCAATCATTAAGAAACAACACACTTCCCTATAGCACCTGTACAAGTGTCTGTATCAAGCAGCCTATTAATATTCAAAACAGCAAGACCAAAACAAACTTTGGGATTCCTACAATTCTATTAACCTGCAAACATTTGTGGAACAGCTCGGTCGGTAATGCAGCTCTATAAGTACGTTAAGTATTAGTAACAAAGTTAATAATTAAGTAAAAGAAAAAAGAAAGAGTACAGTCAAAATTGCATAAGCCCTCACATGAATTTAGCGATCTTTATGCAACTGTAGACTCCTAATGTAACTGTACAAGTATCAGTATTAATTCTTCAGTTATTATTCAAAGAAACGAAGACATAAGAAGAATTGAAATCTGATTAATCTTAGTACGATTTTGGAAAATATTTATCTAACAAGTCAATCGACATTGCTCCATTTAACTAATAGCGCAAAATTCAAAATTTTATAAAAGAAGAGAATAAAAGTAGGCCTACTACTATATTTGTGTACGTCCTGACATAATTTTAACAATAACTATTCAAATGTAGTCTCCCTATAACAGCTCCAATATTGCCAGTATGAACTTGTCAATTAATATTCAAAATAACGAGAATACAAATAGCTTGTGATTCTTATAATATTAAATATAAATTTGTAAACATATTTGTCCAAAGTCAATTTATAAGATAAAATAACAAAAAAAGAGGTACTGTCAGATTTGTATAAGCCCTGGCAACAATTTAACAATACTTATGCAAGAGTACACCCCTGTAACATCTGTCCAGGTGTCAGTATCAAGTCGTCAATTAGTATCCAATACAACAAGACAATAAGAAGCATGGGAATGTTACAATTCTAATTTGTAACCATATATGCAACAGCTCAGTCGGTAATGCAGCTCTCTAACTACTAACTCAAAGTCAATTATTAGGTAAAAAAAGCAAAAATGATACTATCGGATGTTTGTAAGACCTGGCATGAATTTAACAATAAGTATGCAACAGTAGAGCCCGAAAACAGCTGTCCAGGTGTCAGTTTTGATGTTGTGAGCTATTATTCAATACAGAAAGATCCAAAGAAGTCTGAGAGTGTTACAATTCTATTATCACTTATTAAACATTTATGCAAATGCTCAGTCGGTAATGCAGTTCCATAAGCATCAGTCTAAACTCATTTATAATGTAAGAACACAAAACAAAATTGTCACAGTTTTTGTGCAGTCCCTGGTATGAATTTAGCAATCATTTTGTACTTGTAGAGTGTCCATTGTAGCGTCCCGTCTCAAATAGTCAATTACTGTTCAAAGCAACAAGACCACAACAAGAATGGGGATCTGATAAATCTTAGAATAAATTTGGAAAATATTTATCCAACATTTCAGACGCTGTTAGTGCATTTTAAGTGCCGGTATTAGTATAAAGTCAATAATTATGTAAAAGAAGGAAACAACAGGTACTGTCAGATTTGTATAAGTCCTGGCATGATTTTAACAATCATTATACGATAGAGGACCCCCCTATATCACCTGTACTAGTGTCAGTATCAAATCGGAAATAATTTTTCAAAACAAATAGGCAAAGAGAAGCATGAGTGTGTTATAATTCTGAGTATCAAATTGTATACATTTATGAAACAGCTTCGTTTGTAATGCAGCACTCTATGTATTCACTCTATTTAAGTGGGTTATTTTACGACGCTATATCAACATCTTCGGTTATTTAGCGTCTGAATGAGGTGAAGGTGATAATGCCGGTGAAATGAGTCCGGGGTCCACCACCGAAAGTTACCCAGCATTTGCTCAAATTGGGTTGAGAGAAAACCCCGGAAAAAACCTCAACCAAGTAACTTGTCCCGATCGGGATTCGAACCCGGGCCACCTGGTTTCGCGACCAGACGTGCTGACCGTTACTCCACAGGTGTGGACTATTCACTCTAAAGTCAATTATAATTTACTGTAAGAACACAAACCGAAATTACTCTCAAAGCTGTACAATCATTATGAAACAGTACAGTCCCTACGGCAGCTGTCCAAGTATCAGTACGAAGTTGTCAATAATTATTCAATGCAACAAGACCACAAGAAAAATGGAAATCTGATACATTTTTGTATTATTTGAAAATATTAAATAGAGATATTGACAACAAAATAAGCAAATTCCAGTAGATATGCGGAACAATAAATAGAACACTAAAAAATAAAACTAGGAAAGAAACAAAACTAAAGTTCTATAAAACTATGCCAGTACCCGTGTTGACATATGGAAGCGAATCATGGATAATTAAAGAACGAGATAAAGGTAAATTCCAGGCTGCAGAGATGAGATTTCTTCGCAGAGTAAAGGGATGTACAAGAAGGGATTTGATAAGTAATGAGGATATCCGTAAAGAATTAAATATATGCAGTCGACCTGGTTGGCAAGTTGGTATAGCGCTGGCCTTCTATGCCCAAGGTTGCGGGTTCGATCCCGGGCCAGGTCGATGGCATTTAAGTGTGCTTAAATGTGACAGGCTCATGTCAGTAGATTTACTGGCATGTAAAAGAACTCCTGCGGGACAAAATTCCGGCACAACCGGCGACGCTGATATAACCTCTGCAGTTGCGAGCGTCGTTAAATAAAACATAACATTTTTTTTTTTAAATATATGCAACATAAACGAAAAAGTTGAAGATTATAAAGAAAAGTGGAAAGAACACCTGTCTCGAATGGATGACGAAAGAATTCCAGCACTGATACAACAGTACCAACCTAAAGGCAAAAGAGATGTCGGACGTCCTAGGAAGGGGTGGAACTGAATAAAATGTGAAGAAGGAACAGGCACTGAGCCTAAACTATGAAGTGAAGAAGAAGAAGAAGAAGAAGAAGAAGAAGAAGAAGATGATGATGATGATGATGATGATGATGATGATGATGATGATGATGATGATGATGATGATGATGATGATGATGATGATGATGATGAAAATATTAATCCAAAAGTTCGGTCGCTATTACTGCTCTTTAATTACTAGCATAACGTCAACATTTAAGTAAAATAACAAAACAAAACTACTTTGAGATCTGTGTAATTCCTTGAGTGATTTTAACAATTATTATGCAAGTTTAACCCTCCTATAGCAGCTAGACAAAGTGGCAGTATCAAATAGTTAATTAATTTTCAAAATAACAACACAACCGAGAAGCTTGGAGTCCAAAAATTCTAATTATCAAATTCTAAATATTTATGCAAAAGTTTAGTCGGTAATACAGCTCTGTAACTGTTAAGGCTGGTTCACAATAAACCGGAAACGGAAACGACAACGAAAACGAGAACGGAAATATTGTTAAAATAAATGTATTTAAATGTGAGTATTCACAACAAACTATTGTGAATTCTCGTATTTAAATACATTTATTTTAACATTATTTCTGTTCCCGTTCTCGCTATCGTTTCCATTCTCGGTTTATTGTGAACCAGCCTTTAGTCTAAAGTCAATTATAAGGTAAAAGCACATTACAAAGCTACTGTCAGAATTGTATAAGAATTGACACATATTTAGCAGTAATTATGCAATGGTAGTGACCATATTACACCTGTCCAAGTATCAGCATGAAGTCATCAATTATTTTAAGGAGTTGGTCATTATCGCATGCAAAATAATGGTAAAAATAGCCTATCTTCAAGCAGTTATAAGTATAATACTATTTATCAGAGGTCTTTCATTTTTATTAGCTATGTGTGTATAGCTACATATTAAGCTTTGTTACTAATCTGTGACTAGTTATTTGCATTTCATGTTTTCTTCATACTGTAAATACTTTTGTTTTTGTGTACCGAGATTTGCTGAGTAGTATTGGATTGTAACTGTTTAAGTTTAAATACCATTATTATATGTATTACTACTGTTATTTTCATTTTATCTACTCTGTAATTACATTGTTGAGTGGATTAAATAAATAAATAAATAAATAAAATTAAAAAGAATGGTTACTCTAGAGTAAATCTTTATCCTTAAATTAATTTTTTAATTAAGCACAATTTTTTTATAAATTCACTACATGTCTGTGATTAGGTACACTCTATTCAATTATTATAGCACATATTGAATTGAAAATTTGACCACTTACTGCGAATAGATACTAAAACATACTCTACTAAAATTATTCATGTACCTGTAATATTATGGGCATAGGGCTTATAGCAATAATCACCGTCAATAAATTAAAAAAAATGACGAAGATTAGTATAAGCCCTATGTCCATAATATTACAGATATTTTAATAATTTTAGTTGGGTATGTTTTAGTATCTGTTAGCAGTAAGTGGCCAAAATTTTAATTCAATGTGCACTATGATAAGTGAATAGAGTGTACCTAATCACAGGTATGTAGTGAATTTATATAAAAAATATGTTTAAATTGAAAAATTAATTTAAGGGTAAGATTTACACTAGATCAACCTTTCTTCTTTCATTTTAAAGCGTAATGTGTATACATATATCACTAAAAAATGAAAGAGCTGTGATAAATAGTATTACATTTATGGCTGCTTGAAGATAGGCAATTTTACCATTACTTTGCATGCGATAACGTCCAATTCCCTTAAAAACAACATTGCCACAAGAAGCGTGGAAAACTAAAAGTCTTGGTATAAATTTGGAAAATGCTTAACCAACACTTCAGTCGCTATTACTGCTGCATAAGTATTAGTGTAAAGACAATTATTACGTAAAAGAACAAAGCACAGGTACTGTCAGATTTCTATATCTGGCATAAATTTAACAATCATCACTCAACACCACACACCCTATAGCAGCTATACAAGTAACAGTATGAACTCTTCAAATTATATTCAAAACAACAAGATTACAAGAATCATGCGAGCCCTACAATAGAAATTATCATTTTTTTAATTATGAAACAGCTCCGTCGGTAATGCAGTTCTGTAAGAATTAGTCAATTATTAAATAAAAGCACAAAAAAAAGGTCCTGTCAGTGTTGTGTAAGTCCTGACATGAATTTGGCAACCATTATCCAACAGTAGAAACCCTATTACAGATTGTCCAAGTATCAGCATGAAGAAATCAATTACTATCCGAAACAACAAGACCACAATAAGTGTAAAAATGTAATAATTTGTGTTATGAATTTGAAAAACATTTATTCTGTATTTCGATTGCTATCACTGCTCTGTAAGTATTAGTGTAAAGTCAGTTAATATTTAACCAACAAAACAAAAGCCTTGTCAGAGTTGTGTAAATCTTGGCATTAATTTTGTAATCATTATGCAAGAGTAGAATCTCTATTACAGATTTATCCATATATCAGCATCAAGACGTAAATTGCTACTCAAAACAAGACCAAAAGAAGCAAGGAAATTCAATGAAGTTTTTTTATGAATTTGGAAATAATCATCCAACACTCGAGTTCCTATTACTGCTTTAAAGTTGGTATAAAGTCAACTACTATGTAAAACCACCGTACAAAAGGTTCCATCAGACTTGTATAAGTCCTTGTATGAATTTAACAATCATGAAACAGTGGAATCCCTTCAGCAGCTCTCCAAGTGTCAGTATGACATTTATGCAATAGGTCAGTCGGTAATGCAGCTCTATAAGTATTAGTCTAAAATCAATAATAAAGTAATAAGATAAAGCAGAAATCACTGTCAGAGTTGTGTAAATCCAGGCATGAATTAAGCAGTCATAATTCAACAGTAGTTTCCTATTGCACTTGTACAAGTATCAGCATGAAGTCATCAATTATTATTCAAAACAACAAGACCATAGGGATCATGGGAATGTAATAAACCTTAGGAAGAATTTGGAAAACAGTTATCCAACCATTCAGTCGCTATTCTTGCCTTTAAATATTGGTCTACAGTCAATTATTATTGAAAGAACAAACCAAAAACAGTATCAGTGTTGTATAAGTCCTTGCATGAATTTAACAATCATGAAACAATAGAATCCCTTCAGCAGCTGTCCGAGTGTCAGTATGACATTAATGTAACATTTATGCAATAGCTCAGTCGGTAATGCAGCTCTATAAGTATTAGTCTAAAATCAATAATAAAGTAATAAGATAAAGCAGAAATCACTGTCAGAGTTGTGTAAATCCAGGCATGAATTAAGCAGTCATAATTCAACAGTAGTTTCCTATTGCACTTGTACAAGTATCAGCATGAAGTCGTCAATTATTATTCAAAACAACAACACCATAGAGATCATGGAAATGTAATAAATCTTAGGAAGAATTGGCATTAATTTCCTTCTGTTAGATTAATCCTTTCTCTTGTCTTTGTGCCAGAATACTAGAACAAATTATTGTCCCATAGTTACTAACAATGATGCTGAGTCACTGTTATTTTATGTCTGTATTTGTTGTATGTGTTTTTACTTTTTGTTTGTTCTTTTTTGCTTCATTTAATACGTTAGACTAATTTCTACTTGTATGTTCAGTTGTTTTTTATGTCATTTATTCTGTCACTCATTATTACTGTAGATTAATTGCATTGATGTATAATGTTTCTTGTAGTTGTATTGCATTTCTGATGGTTTGGAAGAGAAGGCCTGATGGCCTTAACTCCACCAAAGTAAATAAATAAATATATTGTCCTTGTTGTCTTTGTTATGGTCCTACATTTGTCACTTCAGAATAATATTATTTTTCCCATTTTTCAAGTGAATTTTGTGTTACACGGTACCTTCCACATCTTTGCATATGAGGAAACACCTGTATCAAGAAATATAATACACAACTGATAAGTTTTTTGCACTTTGTAGACAAGTAGCAGATCTGCGAAGTCGTCTTTTCATTGAAAATACGCAACAAGAATGTCTTCCTACATGGATATGTTTACTGTAATAAACACTGGTCAAAAAAAAGGAGCATAATTAGGCATAAACAGTTTTTATTAATTAAAATAAAATAGATAAATTATAATTGTTTCTTACAGAATAAACTTGAAAAAGTAGAAATACACTATTTGTTAACAATGGACTCAATATGAAATGAAAAGTTGCATTGTTTGGAAACAACGGAAAAGATAAGGAAGTTGAAATTCGTACATCATCAAAAAAAGGAGATGGTGCTTTCAGTACCCTGTTTAATAAGTTGGTCCTCCACGAATGACATTTATGCAATAGGTCAGTCAATGCATCAGCTCTAGGCAAAGTATTCTTCTAAAATCAATAATAAAGTAATAAGATAAAGCTCTCCTGAGAAATCACTGTCAGAGTTCATAAATCCAGGCATGAATTAATCCAGTCATAATTCAACATAGTTTCCCAGATATTGCACTTGTACAAGTATCAGCAGTGAAGTCGTCAATTATTATTCAAAACACTTACTAAGGGTTGGAGGATGTTGTTCTAATAAATCTTAGGAAGAATTGTCATTAATTTCCTTCTGTTGATTAATCCTTTCTCTTGTCTTGTGCGGCGGCCAAACATGCAAAGATTGAACCACCAAACTGTTGGTGACGAATGAGGGATGACTAGAACAAATTATTGTCCCATTCTAGTTCGTCTAACAATGATGCTGAGTCACTGTTATTTAATATGTCTGTATTTGTTGTATGTGATTTTACTTTTTGTTTGTTCTTTTTGGTCTTCATTTAATACGTTGACTAATTTTTATTATTTTCAATTTCTACTTGTATGTTCAGTTGTTTTTATGTCATTTATTCTGAGGCTCATTAGGGTTTACTGCAGATTAATTGCATTGATGTATAATGTTTCTTGGAGTTGTCGATTGCATATCTGATGGTTTTGGAAGAGAAGGCCTGAGACAATAACTGATTCCAAAGTAAATAAATAAATATATTGCCTTGTTGTCTTTTTTGTTCCATCAAAGTGATTTGTCGGTCTCATTGAAGGGTATTATTTTCCCATTTTCAAGTGAATTTTGTGAAGCAAAACGGATTGAACCTTCCACACTTTGTTTATGAAGAAAGCACCTGTATCAAGCAAAATATAATACACAACTGATAAGGCATTTTAGCCTGATTTAGACTTTGTGATGCAGACTAAAACAAATGAAAGAGTTTGAAGTTCATGCCACATGAAAATAAGAAACATAAATATCAGGTATTCCTGGGTAAATGAAAATATGTTAACTTTTAAGTAATATATTGTATGCACATTTCCAGATAAACTGACTCGTAGATATTAATTATAACCGAAAACCGAAGAACAGATTAGGAAAAACTGCTTAACACAGACAGGTGACATCAGGGATGCTTAATTGTGTGTTTCTATGAATATCTATAAATAATAATTTGGCAGTATAACAATATCTTCTCTTTCCCTATTCTTTCTATATTGCAAAAATGAAAGCAATTTACTTTTAAATAACCGCCATGTGTATCACTTGCAACTAATTCAACAGTTCATAGTATAAATACTCCTGAAAAAAAATTACTTTCATACTCCATCCAGAAGTCTATTGTGCTATCAAAAAGGAGTGCGTTATATGGCTGTAAAACTTTTTAATAGTCCCCTACGTTATTAAGGCCAAATTAAATAAGTACCTAATTTCTCACGCCTTCTATTCTGTAGGTGAATTTATGACATTCAACAACGCTTCATGAATATTTCTGTATTGTATTAAGTATCGATACTAACCCCTTGTGTTGTACTAGTATATTGTAAAACCCTTTTACATATATTTCAACTAGGCTGTGGTTATGAATTACGACTTTGTAGCTCTATTAAGATTTTCTTGACATGTTGCATATTCTATCTTGAAGCGACGTACGAATACAATAGCTGTAAGTAAATATAATACAATACGATTATATTAATATTTCAAACAGAGACACCTACTATTGCTGCGGTAATTCCAAATCCAGTCCAGGTTGCAAACAGCTTGATGTCCATTTTCATCAGTCTGCAGATGTCCATTTTCTTCCACGGTGATTTCATTTTACATTACACCAGAGTCTACAGCAAAAGTAACAGCAAATTGATGATGTCCATTTTCTTCCAGGAACGGTGATTTCCATCAGTCTGCAAAAGTAACAGCTTGATGTCCATTTTTTCCATCACGGTGTCTGTCTGCAAAAGTAAACATTTTACATTACACCAGAGTCAGAACAATGTACTATTACAGCTCCACACTCAACACAACACAGAAACACCTACTATTGCTGCGGTAATTCCAAATCCAATCCAGGCTGCAACAGCTTGATGTCCATTTTCTTCCAGGCACTATGATTTCCATCAGTCTGCAAAAGTAAACATTTACATTACACCAGAGTCAGAACAATGTACTATTACAGCTCCACACTCAACACAACACAGGCTGCAATTCCAAATCCTTGCTGCAACAGCTTGATGTCCATTTTCTTCCAGGCACGGTGATTTCCATCAGTCTGCAAAAGTAACAGCTTGATGTCCATTTTCTTCCAGTCACGGTGATTTCCATCAGTCTGCAAAAGTAACAGCTTGATGTCCATTTTCTTCCAGGCACGGTGATTTCCATCAGTCTGCAAAAGTAACAGCTTGATGTCCATTTTCTTCCAGGCACGGTGATTTCCATCAGTCTGCAAAAGTAACAGCTTGATGTCTATTTTCTTCCAGGCACGATGATTTCCATCAGTCTGCAAAAGTAACAGCTTGATGTCCATTTTCTTCCAGGCACGGTGATTTCCATGTCTGCAAAAATAAACATTTTCCATTACACCAGAGTCAGAACAATGTATTATTACAGCTCCACACTCAACACAACACAGATACACCTACTATTGCTGCGGTAATTCCAAATCCAGTCCAGGTTTCAAACAGCTTGATGTCCATTTTCTTCCAGGCACGGTGATTTCCATCAGTCTGCAAAAGTAACAGCTTGATGTCCATTTTCTTCCAGGCACGGTGATTTCCATGTCTGCAAAAGTAAACATTTTACATTACACCAGAGTCAGAACAATGTACTATTACAGCTCCACACTCAACACAACACAGAGACACCTACTATTGCTGCGGTAATTCCAAATCAAGTCCAGGTTGCAAACAGCTTGATGTCCATTTTCTTCCAGGAACGGTGATTTCCATCAGTATGCAAAAGTAATATCTTGATGTCCATTTTCTTCCAGGCACGATGATTTCCATTAGCCTGCAAAAGTAACAGCTTGATGTCCATTTCCTTCCAGGCACGGTGATTTCCATCAGTCTGAAAAAGTAACAGCTTGATGTCCATTTTCTTTCAGGCACGGTGATTTCCATCAGTCTGCAAAAATAAAGATTTCCCATTACACCAGAGTCAGATCAATGTACTATTACAGCTCTACACTGAACACAAAGTCCCAGACATGTTATGACCGAACAACAAGGGAATGATACGACAAAAGAGAAAATAGAGGAGTATGAGCCATTACAAATATCAAGGGTCAACACGCAAATTACACGTTTAGACATACTTTGTCTAGTTGATCCCTAATATCCACAGCACTTCATAATATTGTTCTGTCCCAGTGTGAATTTGAAAAATGGGTCAAAACCATGTGCACTTTGGCCACTGATGTGGGTGGTTCTTTGTATAAGCTTCAAGTTTCCACGTAGGCGAAAAATGGCCGGAAAATTTTGAAGTCCTCTCCTTCATATCACAGTTCTTACACACACTCTAATCTATGACAAGGAACCGAGAAGCTCCAATTCTTTCTTAATTTACTTAAAAATGTAAATAATTTTGTGTTTGTGTAATTATTCTCACTGCAAATGGGTATATACCCGGTGGCAGTGGTAACTAATTACACAATCAATAATAATAATAATAATAATAATAATAATAATGATAATAATAACAGGGAGCATTCTAAATTAAATTGAAGCACGATACTTCAAATAACATTTAAAGTAAATCTGATTTGTATCTTAACCCAAAGTTCGAACTAAAACCCACGAGTATGACATGTTCATACCTGCACAAGTACCTTTCAACACTACACTTATTTCGCTGAGAACTCACTCACTGCACTGGAACTACGACACATTTCACTAATTCTATCCTGATTTCATTAACACTTCAAAAACATTTCACTGTTCAAATACTTTGCATTCTCACTATAAACCAGAAAACTTCACTGACAGAAACACACTTCACTTACACAACACACTTCTTCACTGATGCAATACTTCAATAACAAATATCAATTACACCCTTTAAATAGTGTGTATAATATACTACCGTCTATTAGTAAAGTACTTAAGCCTATTTTTAAATACATTTTTGATTATTGGTAAATTTTTGGTTATTTTAGTTATTAGAATATAATCTGTTTTGCACTAATATTCATGTACACGATTTCTATTATAATATTCTAACCGTATTTCAATACACAATTTTCAATGTAATATTCAAACCATATTTCGAGAGATTACTCACTTACAAATGGCTTTTAAGGAACCCGCGGGTTCATTGCCGCCCTCACATAAGCCCGCCATTGGTCCCTATCCTGAGCAAGATTAACACAGTCCCTACCATCATATCCCACCTCCCTCAAACCCATTTTCATATTATCCTCCCATGTACGTTTCGGCCTCCCCAAAAGTCTTTTCCCCTCTTGAGGTCTTCAAACTAACACTCTATATGCATTTCTGGATTCGCCCATACGTGCTACATGCCCTGCCCATCTCAAACATCTGGATTTAATGTTCTTCATTATGTTGGATGGATAATACAATGCGTGCAGTTCTGCTTTGTGCAATTTTCTCCATTTTCCTGTAACTTAATCTCCCTTAACCCCAAATATTTTCCTAAATACGTACTCTGGAACAGCCTTAACCTCTGTTCTCTCGAAGTGGGAGTCCAATCATAACCAACAATCGATAATACAAATCGATAATACAACTGTTTTATAAATTGAGATTTATTCGAGTGACTACATATTTACAATCGATAATACAACTGTTTTATAAATTCAGATTTATTTCAGTGATAACATCTATATATATAATTTGAACTGGTAAAGAAAATTACGGGAAAACGGCTGAACGGATTTTAATAAATCACCCCTAATTTTGAAGTTTGGAACCCAAAGTTTTTCAGAAAAATAGTAGTTTTCGGTGAAATGTCAATTTTCATACATCATTTTCCTATTTTCCAAAATCCATCTTCCGTCAGTTTTGAGAACAAATTAATTGCATTTCAGAATAAAACAAAACACACACTACAATAAACAATAGAGTATTACACGAAGGCCATGACCTATAGGATTGCTGACATGCTAAGAGTTCAGATGGGTCAGATTCTTTCACATCATAATGCCAATATGTCGATCTTCATTTGTGTAATTTTTTGATAACGTATAAAAAATAATTTACAAGTCTGATTCTCTGGTCTGTAGTTTTCCGAGTAGAGCTGTGTATTCGATATTAAGAACTACAAAACTTCAGAATGTTTGGTGACATTTTTACCATTAAAAATGAAATATTATTATAGTTAATGCGACACATAATGGTATACTGATGATATGTCAGTGAAATCTTTTGGGGCCTAAGACTCAGAGAAAGAAGTAGACTCAGAGAAAGAAGATTTTATATTAGATCTTCATTTCTATAATATACTCAAAACTATAAAACTTACGTAACAGCGTGGTCGATCGACGGATGTTGCGTCAACATTTGTTGAGATATAAATTAGGAATGCCTATAACATCGACATCAACGTGAAGTTTCGATTTTATGCAGGAGAACGTATAAACTCATAAACTTCTTTCCATCTGACTATAGATAATTATTTGAAGAGAAGTAATATAATGATAACGAGATACTAAGGTTATTGTTATGAAGTTAACACTACTTGTATTAAACTTGTAGGATATGTGGAAATCAAACCACAGTATAGAGAACATATCTCTATACTGTGATCAAACAGTTGTTTTCTTCCTACTCACAAGGAAGTAATACCATTGTTTAAAATTTCTGTCGTACGTAATTTTGACGTATAATGGATAAACAATTGATCCTCACTACTTTTCCCGCCTAGACAGCATCTCTTCTTCTAGCTATGCCTCCGTCTTTCATTTGCTGACTATAGTAGTCATGACAGCAGGTTGCAACTTACACGCTTGGCCAACTTATTATGAGATATAATTATTTGGAAGTGTACGTCAGATTTACGTATCAATAGTATTAATAGAAAATTTTCTGTTAGTGCAGTTTATTTATTCCCTTAAGTGTGTTTTATCTAACAAAGTAACACTGGATGAAAACTTACGTGGTGATCGACACTACTCTGCAGATCATAGATGAAAGTTCAGATGATGATGCTGATGATGATGCTGAAGGCAATGTAGAGATTGAATATGAAACATGTGACAATGACAAGGATCTAAGATAGAGTAGGAGAGATTGAGAATCACGTAGAAAGCAAGCATGAAGCACGAGGGCATGAAGACATGAGGCACGAGGGCATGAGGGAATGGAGAAAGAAGGCAAGAAACAAGAAAACAGAAAGAAAAGGAAAGGAGGAAGGCATGAAGAGGGCACGAGGGCAAGAGAAGAGAAGAGAAGAGAGAGAAGAGAGAGAGACGAGGGAAGAGGGCATGAAGGAAGAGACGAGAGAAGAGAAGAGGCATGAGGCAGAAGCAGAAGAGAGAGGGGGCAGAGGGCAGATGCCAAAGGGCATGAGGGCCGAGGGCACGAGGGAATGAGGGCACGAGTGCATGAGGGCACGAGGGCTTGAGGGCACGAGGGCATGAGGGAACGAGGGGGCATGAGGGCACGGGCATGAGGGCACGAGGGCATGAGAGGGCACGAGGGCATGAGGGCATGAGGGCAAGAGGGCATGAGGGCATGAGGCACGAGGGCATGAGGGCACGAGGGCATGAGGGAATGAGGGCACGAGGCATGAGGGAGGGCACGAGGGCATGAAGGCACGAGAGCATGAGGGCATGAGGAAATGAGGGCACGAGGGCATGAGGGCAATGAAGGGAGGGCATGAGGGCACGAGAGGGCACGAGGGCATGAGGCACGAGGGCATGAGGGCATGAGGGCATGAGGGCACGAGGGCATGGCGTGAGGGCACGAGGGCACGAGGGCATGAGGGCACGAGGGCATGAGGGCACGAGAGCATGAGGGCATGAGGGCACGAGAGCAGAGAGTAGAGGGGAGGATATTTTCATAACTCTAACCTACAATCCACAATAACCTGAAATAGCTATTGCTTCACTCCCACATGTAAAACCGACTGATCGTTCTGACATTGTTACTTGCGTTTTCGCATTGGAACTCAAGAATTGAAGATGTATAGATTAAATAACAAGTATTTAGCATGAAGAAAACCATTCAGAGGGGTAGGCTTATGTTTCATTATTATGGAAGCAAATAACTTGCAAAATGTCTGGTATTCTTCATTGGAAATAAATCTGAAAAAATTTAATTTGAACTTCTAATGAACTTAGCAGCATTTGCTGCACAAGCCACTAGTATTTTTAATATAATGCGGAAATAGCCGAATGCTTTGTGGCTCCTATTACTTTATATAATTGACACACAGTATGTGAGACTGTTACACGAATTTATCTACAGAACAGGTAAGATTAAGTACCGACAGGAAACTGTAAGTACTGTTAAAATGAACAAGATTGAATAGTAATCTGTATACCTCTATTGATGAATTCTTTATGCTTGTAATTTGAAGTAATTTGCATGATATGTATTATTGTCTGTATGTCTCAACTGACTGAATTGTTTATGCCTCAAATTGAATTAACATGTTATTGTATTATATTTTATAACTCAATTGATGAATATAATTGTTTGTGTTGTAAATTTAAATAATCTGATTGGCTATTACTGTATATTTTTAGTAGAGCCATCGATGTAGCTCAGTCGGCAGACTCGCTGGCTTGCTGATCCGTAGCTGCGCTCGGGCTTGGGTTGGATCCCCGTTTGGTCCCATCGGTTTCTTCCGAGGTTTTCCCCAGCCGTGGGACTGAAGCCGGATGGTCTATGGCGAGTCCTCGGCCTCACTTCATTTCACCCCCGTTTGGTCTGATTACCTGGTTGATTTTTTTCCGAGGTTTTCCCCAACCATAAGGCAAATGCCAGGTAATCTTTTGGCGAATCCTCGGGCCTCACTTCATCTCACTACACCTCGCCAAAATACTATAAGAAATTGTAGAAAATTGCAAAATTGTAAAAATTGTAAAATATTGTAAAAATTATAATTGTAATATTGTAATCTTGTAAAATGTTGACTTGTTCCACACCTTTAAGCATCATTGCTAATGTAAGATCTATGGAATATAATAAATGAAATTTAAAAAAATTACAGCTTCTTTAATGATACACAATCTATTGTTTGTAGAAATATTCAGCGATATTATCTTGCAAGGGAGTGAGAAGTTACATTTTTAATGTAAAATAACGTGTGTATAAGCAGTGTATGTTAAACAGAGATGTTTATGAACGTTGTAAAAATAGTGTTGTTGAATGTATTGTAAAGTAATAGTAATATAATAAATTGAACTATCTAAGTAGTTCTTGCAGACTTTTCCATTGCGCTGTACAATAATAGTACATTATGCAACGAGCCTATAATGATAGTAATTAAGAAGCGAGTATGGATGTTTATGAAACGAGCGCAAGCGAGTTTCATAATTTTCATACGAGCTTCTTAATTACCATCATAGGCGAGTTTCATACGACGTTTTATGCTCGACCATATTTCTAACTTGAAATTATTCAGATGTATACTGTACATTTTATTAGTATCTGACAAGATCGGACCTTGTTCTAGGTCGTGAATTGTGAGATGTGCGCAGACGCGAAAGTATTGATTTTTTCCGAGGAACAATAATGTCATTGACCTTGGTGTAATCCCGTTAAACTTGGTATAACCCTGATTATTGAATTCGAGATTGAAAAACGAGATGACAAATTGAATTTATTTGAATATTATTTACAATTAACGCTAATTATTATAGTAACAGAACATAACCTTCTGCGACAGTATTGGATTTCCAGCCTCCGTGACTTTTCGCAAATTCTCTTTGGATTGCATATCCGAGAATAATCGACACTTGCGGTTTTATAACGGTACAAAGCTGAATTGTCATTGGCTGAACATCTGTAAGCTGAGTTGTCATTGGCTGAAAACACCTGTACTTTAGTGAGTAGGTGTACTTTAATGACATGCATTAAAGGACTGCTACCAGGTGTATAATTACTACATTTCGGCGTGGTCGAGCATAAATACCCAAAGAATGCAATCCCAATTATCTAACCTTTTGCTTTATTTTTTGTCTCTGTCCGGTTATATTTTAATTGGGTAGTGTAAAATAGATCGTCTCTTTTATCTTCCTGTTGCCTCCGGTAAGAATTTTCAGTAGAAGATGCTGTGAAGAATAAAAGTGTAAATGTTTCATTTTAAATTGGGTTAGTTTTTAATATCGATGAGGGTGGGAGGGAAAACTTGCTGCACAGTTTAACATTTTCGTCACCAGGTGCGCTGCTAAATGCATGGAGTAATTACTCTTTTCGCTACTTGGTGCGCTGCTAGATGTAATAACGCCCCTCCCCCCCCCCAACAGATGGCAGCAAGATCAATTTCTACAACAGCGCCTCTAGTATATGTTACGGGAAACTCAGTAAGTGGTTCTGTATGGATTATTTTTTGTCTACCACAATAAAATTTTAGTCGAATTTCGCTTCTCACGACAACAACGGAATAATGTAGATGCTTAATATGGGGACACGGTAAAACCCCCAACTGTGATCTTTTCCGCTGCAAGTGTCACTATTGATCAACCTTTAAAAATATCGTACTTTATTGTTTTCATTAAAAAATCCCCTTGTTAGAAACCATAAAAATCGACGTTTTTGTAAGGAAATTTAAGTTAGAAGTTACTGAAAAATGTAGGCTTATTAAGTAAGATTGGATCAAGTGAAATAATAAATAATGAACACTATTCTATTGTCTTTAAATTGTCATTAACAAACATTGTTTATTTACGTCTCTTGACACTACTTTGCACTGCATTTTCTAAACATTTATACAAATCAAAACAATAATTTCAACACTAATTCATGAAGTAAACATCAGCTAGAGAAATTATTGATTTTTACTTACTTACTTACTTACTTACTTACTGGCTTTTAAGGAACCCGGAGGTTCATTGCCGCCCTCACATAAGCCCGCCATTGGTCCCTATCCTGAGCAAGATTAATCCAGTCTCATCATATTCCACCTCCCTCAAATCCATTTTAATATTATCTTCTCATCTACGTCTCGGCCTCCCTAAAGGTCTTTTTCCCTCCGGCCTCCCAACTAACACTCTATATGCATTTCTGGATTCGCCCATACGTGATACATGCCCTGCCCATCTCAAACGTCTGGATTTAATGTTCCTAATTATGTCAGGTGAAGAATACAATGCGTGCAGTTCTGTGTTGTGTAACTTTCTCCATTCTCCTGTAACTTCATCCCTCTTAGCCCCAAATATTTTCCTAAGCACCTTATTCTCAAACACCCTTAACCTATGTTCCTCTTTCAAAGTGAGAGTCCAAGTTTCACAACCATAAAGAACAACCGGTAATATAACTGTTTTATAAATTCTAACTTTCAGATTTTTGACAGCAGACTGGATGATAAAAGTTTCTCAACCGAATAATACAGTAACAGGCATTTCCCATATTTATTCTGTGTTTAATTTCTTCCCGAGTATCATTTATATTTGTTACTGTTGCTCCCAGATATTTGAATTTCTCCACTTCTTCAAAAGATAAATTTCCAATTTTTATATTTCCATTTCGTACAATATTCTCGTCACGAGACATAATCATATACTTTGTCTTTTCGGGATTTACTTCCAAACCTATCGCTTTACTTGCTTCAAGTAAAATTTCCGTGTTTTCCCTAATCGTTTGTGGATTTTCTCCTAACATGTTCACGTCATCCGCATAGACAAGAAGCTGATGTAACCCGTTCAATTCCAAACCCTCTCTGTTATCTTGGACTTTCCTAATACATTCTGAAATTAAGTTTGATTAAAATGGGGATTTTTGCGAGTCCTGAAAAAAATTACGAGGACATCGGACATTTAGGCCAAAAAAGAACGTCCCGTTACAGCTTCTTCCCTTTATAATAGACATACCAAATACAGATATCGTCTCATGTAGAATAAATGGTATCTTCAGAATCTTGGATTTATTCCTATTCATTTTTCTGTAAAGATCGTGATCTATGTTAACTATTTTACATGACCATCTGTAGTAGATGAAAACAATGAAACAAAACAAATGAGAATTGACAGCAATGTATGCTGATAAAGAAACCGCTTCCTTGCGATTATCGCCAGAGGTTATAATCGCCGGTGAAGTACATCCGGCGATGATCGCCGTAAACAAACCGTAGCTTAATTGTAAAATCTATATATATAATTTGAACTGGTAATGGAAATTGCGGGAAAACGGCTGAACGGATTTTAATAAATGACCCTCATTTTTAAGCTTTGAACCCAAAGTTTTCAGAAAAATAGTAGTTTTCAGTGAAATATCAATTTTCCTACAAAATTTTCCTATTTTCCAAAATCCATCTTTCTTCAGTTTCGAGAACTAATTCCATTTCAGCACGGCCGTGATTTCAGAATAAAACAAAACACACACTACAATAAACAATAGCTATTACACGAAGGCCATGACCTGCAGGATTGCTGACATATTTACAGTTCAAATTCAGTTAGTTATTAAAAACTTCAAGACTTGGTAAAAGTACGAGTAATTTACAGGTCTGATTCTGTGGTGTGTAATTTTCTGAGTATAGCTGTATATTGGATATTGAAATCTACAAAACTTGAGATGGTTTGATGACATTATTACCATTAGAAATGAAATTGCATTACAGTTAATGCCATGATGTGACTATTTTTCATTATTATACATATTAATGCTATATTGATGATATAAAAGTGAAACGTTTTGGGAATATATAAGTAGATATAGAGAATGTGTTAAATTAGATCTTCATTTCTGTAATTTACTGAGTGGCAGCTATTATATAACTACAAAACTTACGTAAGATAATAATATTGTTATTATAAATCAAATATTTTTATAGTTATTAATCAAGTTGAGTTGGGTCTTTTTCATATACTTAATGGCGGTGTGGTGTAGATATTTATATGCGTCATTCTCTTCGGTATTGGCTCGAGAGAGCGCAAAAATTACAGTTCCTAAGGAAAGAAGGTATCACTTACTGATGAAACAAGAGGCCTACAAAATTTTGTAGTCTCTCGATCATTTCAGCAAGATCTCTTAGCGGGACAAAATAATTTTACCCTCTACATTTCAAGCTCTACATGCAGCAACTATACCAAGATGCTGTGTCTATTGTTCGAAAGCATGGCAAACTTGACCTTTACAATCCACAATGACCTGAAATAGCATTGCTTTACTCCCACATGAAAAACTCATTAATCGCTCTGACATTGTTACTTGCGTTTTCGCGTTGAAACTCAAGATACATAGGATACATTATGTTCGAGAAAAAGTATTTGCATAAAACCATTGAGAAGGAGTATGTTTCATTATTATAGAAGCAAATAACTTTCAAAATGTCTGGTATTTTTCATTGAAAATAAATCTGAAAAATTTTTATTTGAACTTATAATGAACTTAGTTTCCAGCATTTGCAGCACAAGCCACCAGTAATTTTATATTATTAAGTTATATCATAAGTATGCTGTAATAAAACAAATATTGACATCATTTTGAGTATAATATAGGCCTAAATCTAAATTTAAATAAACTAGTGGCTTGTGCAGCAAGTGGTGCAAACTAAGTTCATTAGACGTTCAAATAAAAACTTTTCAGATTTATTTTCAATGAAGAATACCAGACATTTTGAAAGTTATTTGCATCCGTAGTAATGAAACATATTCCCTCTGAATGGTTTTTTATGCCAAATACTTCTTGAACCTATCCAACTTCAGTTTTTGAGTTTCAACGCGAAAACGCAAGTAACAATGTCAGAACGAGCAGTGGGTTTTTCATGTGGGAGTAGAGCAGTGGCTATTTTAGGTCATTGTGGATTGTAGGTGAAAGTTAAAAAAAAGTCAGGTTTGCTATGCTTTCGAACAATAGACAAAGCATCTTGGTATAGCTGCTGCATGTAGAGCTTGAAATGCAGATGGTAAAATCATTTTATCCTGCTAAGAGGTCATTCTGAAATGATCGGGAGACTACAAAATTTTGTAGGTCTCTTATTTCATCAGTAAGTAATACCTTTTGATCTTTCCTTAGGAACTGTAATTTTTGCGCTCTCTCGAGCCAATAATGAAGAGACTGACGCATATACGTAAGTTTTGTAGTTTTATATAGGACTCACTACATAGTCGCAACTCAGTAAATTATAGAAATGAAGATATAATTTAAGATATTCTCTACATCTACTTACAGTGTATAACCCCAAAACGTTTCCCTTTCATATCATCAATATAGCATTAATATGTACAATTAACGATAAATAGTCACATCATGGCATTAACTATAATAATATTTCATTTCTAATGGTAATAATGCCATCAAACTACCTCAAGTTTTGAGGATTTTAATATCCAATACACAGCTGTACTCAAAAATTACACACCGCAGAATCATATCTGTAAATTATTTTAGCAACTCTTCAAGTTTTTAATAATCAATTGAATTTGAGCTCTAAATATATCAGCAATCCTGCAGGTCATGACCTTCGTGTAATAGCCTATTGTTTATTGTAGTGTGTGGTTTGTTTTATTCTGAAATGCAATTAGTTCTCAAAACTGACGAAAGATGGATCTTGGAAAATAGGAAAATTATGTAGGTAAACTAACGCTTCACTGAAAGTTACTATTTTTCTGAAAATCCTTGGATGCCAAGCTTCAAAATGACGGGTCATTCATTAAAATCCGTTCAGCCGTTTTCCCGTAATTTTTTCAAATTTATTTCCAATGAAGAATACCAGACATTTTGTAAGTTATTTGCCTCCATAATAATGAAACATAGGCCTACACCTCTGAATGGTTTTCTTCATGCTAAATACTTGTTATTTAACCTATACATCTTCAGTTCTTGAGTTCCAATGCGAAAACGCAAGTAACAATGTCAGAACGATCAGTCGGTTTTACATGTGGGAGTGAAGCAATAGCTATTTCAGGTTATTGTGGATTGTAGGTTAGAGTTATGAAAATATCCTCTCCTCTGTCCCCGTGCCCTCGTGCCCCCGTGCCCCGAGCCCCCGAGCCCCCGAGCCCCCGTGCCCCCGTGCCCCCGTGCCCCCGTGCCCCCGTGCCCCGTGCCCCGTGCCCTCGTGCCCTCGTGCCCTCGTGCCCTCGTGCCCTCGTGCCCTCGTGCCCTCTGGCCATCTGGCCATCTGGCCATCTGGCCATCTGGCCCTCATGCCCTCTGCCCTCTTCTCTTCTCTTCTCTTCTCTTCTCTTCTCTTCTCTTCTCTCTCTTCTTCTCTTCTCTTCTCTTCTCTTCTCTTTCTTCTCTTCTCTTCTCTTCTTCCCGTTTTCTTGTTTTTGCCTTCTTTCTCCATTCGCTTGCTTTCTACGTGATTCTCAATCTCTCCTACTCTATCTTAGATCCTTGTCATTGTCACATGTTTCATATTCAATCTCTACATTGCCTTCAGTGTCATCATCAGCATCATCTGAACTTTCATCTATGATCTGCAGAGTAGTGTCGATCACCACGTAAGTTTTCATCCAGTGTTACTTTGTTAGATAAAACACACTTAAGGGAAATAATAAACTGCACTAACAGAACATTTTCTATTAATACTACTGATACGTAAATCTGACGTACACTTCCAAATAATTATATCTCATAATAAGTTGGCCAAGCGTTTAAGTTGCAACCTGCTGTCACGACTACTACTAGTCAGCAACTGAAAGACGGAGGCATAGCTAGAAGAAGGAGGTGCTCTCTTGGCGGGAAAAGTAGTGAGGATCAATTGTTTATCCATTATACGTCAAAATTACGTACGATAGAAGTTTTAAACAATGTCATTACTTCCTTGTGAGCAGGAAGAAAACAACTGTTTGATCACAGTATACAGATATGTTCTCTATACTGTGGTTTCATTTCCAGATATCCTACAAGTTTAATACAAGTAGTGTTAAGTTCATAACAGTAACCTTAGTATCTCGTTATCATTATATTACTTCTCTTCAAATAATGATCTACAGTCAGATGGAAAGAAGTTTATGAGATTATACGTTCTCGTGCATAAAATCGAAACTTCACGTTGATGTCGATGTTATAGGCATTCCTAATTTATAGTCTCAACAAATGTTGACGCAACATCCGTCGATCGACAATGCTGTTGCGTAAGTTTTATAGTTTTCAGTAATATATATACAGGGACATCATTTTATTTTTACTAACATTTTTAATATTAACCTGTCTATACCTTTAGAGAACCGGAAACACCGCTTGCTCCCCCTCCAAGACTGGAGTTCGATGATACTGGCGTAAAACACAAATCACTCTACTAGGTATAGGAAGGAAGAAAAGTAGTTAATCCATTTACGTAAACTATGAAATATCGCGATTTTGAGTTTGATAATTTTCATTAGTTTTTTCTTTAATCAAAGTACAGTACTGTATTAAGAATAAGTGTTTTTACTCACGAAGTGAGTTATCCATGCCAACGTGTTCATCATGCAGTGTATATTATACTGTCTACAGCACATTAGCGTACAATATAGAGAAAGAAGTTAAATTGAAAAATAATCATAATATGAATATTTAAACACAATTTTGAAAATGGTGGCCGTTCATTTCGATACAGGCTGCAGTTCTTTTGTGCATATTATTGCACTATAGACTATTGCATCTAATTCCAATTGCCAGTTTCGTCCTTCGTACTAGTAACTCATGTTGAAATAATTCTGTACCTACTCTACGTACTGTAAATTCAATCTTCACTTCTGCCCGACCCGAAAATATAACATTACTCAGACATGCTATCTACAGTCCATCCAAGTGGTTATGCCGCAGGATTGTAGGAAGGAAGGAAATCACGTGACATTTAATTACTTAACGAGGCCCTTTTATTTAAGTTAAATTAAACAGCTGTATAATATTACGTAAACGTCCAATTCCTAAGAGAAATTAATGTTTTCAGAAAAGAGCTAAGACAGCCCAGCTTTTACAGAGGGGCGAGCAGAAGCAGGTGGGGGAAATTGGGATGCGACGTAGGCAAACGGACAGTACCTGTGCGAAAATATGATTCAATATTGAAAGCTCTTTCGTCACTGGAAAACGCGAACATATTTCTGGAACGTACTATACTCAGTAACTCAGTACTGCTTACTATCTGCGGTCTTGGTTCTGTGTGGATTTGGAACTTCCTTAGTAGGAGGGGTGGGAGTGAAGTACATTCAAAAACTCAGGTACAATAAAAATTGAAGTAAAATAAAATGATGTCCCTGTATATATATATATATATATATATATATATATATATGTGTGTGTGTGTGTGTGTGTGTGTGTGTGTGTGTGTGTGTAACTACAAAACTTACGTAAGATAATAACATTTTTATTAAAAATCAAATATTTTTATAGTTATTAATCAAGTGGGGTTGGGTCTTTTTCATATACTTAATGGCGGTGTGGTGTAGATATTTATATGCGTCATTCTCTTCGGTATTGGTTCGAGAGATCATAAAAATTACAGTTCCTAAGGTAAGAAGGTATTACTTACTGATAAAACAAGAGGCCCACAAAATTTTGTAGTCTCTCGATCATTTCAGCAAGTGTAATCTTCATCTTACGATGTTGGATGACGTATATACGTCCGTTGATGTGATATATTAATGAATTTAAATACTATTATAATCATAATCATGCCATGGTATGAAAGAAAAATTTCACAACCTCGAGCGGGATTCGAACCTGCGACTTCCTTTCATTCATTTCAGCAAGATCTCTTAGCAGGATAAAGGTTTGCTATGCTTTCGAGCAATAGACATAGCATCTTGGTATAGCTGCTGCATGTAGAGCTTGAAATGTAGAGGATAAAATCATTTTATCCTGCTAAGAGATCATTCTGAAATGATCGGGAGACTACATAATTTTGTAGGACTCTTATTTCATCAGTAAGTAATACCTTTTGATCTTTCCTTAGGAACTGTAATTTTTGCGCTCTCTCGAGCCAATAATAAAGAGACTGACGCATATACGTAAGTTTTGTAGTTTTATATAGGACTCACTACATAGTCGCAACTCAGTAAATTATAGAAATGGAGATCTAATTTAAGATATTCTCTACATCTACTTGCAGTGTATAACCCAAAACGTTTCAATTTCATATCATCAATATAGCATTAATATGTACAATTAATGAAAAATAGTCACATCATGGCATTAACTATAATAATATTTCATTTCTAATGGTAATAATGCCATCAAACTACCTCAAGTTTTGAGGATTTTAATATCCAATACACAGCTGTACTCAGAAAATTACACACCGCAGAATCAGATCTGTAAATTATTTTAGCAACTCTTCAAGTTTTTAATAATCAATTGAATTTGAGCTCTAAATATATCAGCAATCCTGCAGGTCATGACCTTCGTGTAATAGCCTATTGTTTATTGTAGTGTGTGGTTTGTTTTATTCTGAAATGCAATTAGTTCTCAAAACTGACGAAAGATGGATCTTGGAAAATAGGAAAATTATGTAGGAAAACTAACGCTTCACTGAAAGTTACTATTTTTCTGAAAATCCTTGGATGCCAAGCTTCAAAATGACGGGTCATTCATTAAAATCCGTTCAGCCGTTTTCCCGTAATTTTTTCAAATTTATTTCCAATGAAGAATACCAGACATTTTGTAAGTTATTTGCCTCCATAATAATGAAACATAGGCCTACACCTCTGAATGGTTTTCTTCATGCTAAATACTTGTTATTTAACCTATACATCTTCAGTTCTTGAGTTCCAATGCGAAAACGCAAGTAACAATGTCAGAACGATCAGTCGGTTTTACATGTGGGAGTGAAGCAATAGCTATTTCAGGTTATTGTGGATTGTAGGTTAGAGTTATGAAAATATCCTCTCTCTCCCCCTCTGTCCCCGTGCCCCCGTGCCCCGTGCCCCCGTGCCCTCGTGCCCTCGTGCCCTCGTGCCTCGTGCCCTCGTGCCCTCGTGCCTCGTGCCCTCGTGCCCTCGTGCCCTCGTGCCCTCCCTCGCCCTGCCCTCGTGCCCTCGTGCCCTCGTGCCCTCTGGCCATCTGGCCATCTGGCCCTCATGCCCTCTGCCTCTTCTCTTCTCTTCTCTTCTCTTCTCTTCTCTTCTCTTCTCTTCTCTTCTCTTCTCTTCTTCTCTTTCTTCCCGTTTTCTTGTTTTTGCCTTCTTTCTCCATTCGCTTGCTTTCTACGTGATTCTCAATCTCTCCTACTCTATCTTAGATCCTTGTCATTGTCACATGTTTCATATTCAATCTCTACATTGCCTTCAGTGTCATCATCAGCATCATCTGAACTTTCATCTATGATCTGCAGAGTAGTGTCGATCACCACGTAAGTTTTCATCCAGTGTTACTTTGTTAGATAAAACACACTTAAGGGAATAAATAAACTGCACTAACAGAAAATTTTCTATTAATACTACTGATACGTAAATCTGACGTACACTTCCAAATAATTATATCTCATAATAAGTTGGCCAAGCGTGTAAGTTGCAACCTGCTGTCACGACTACTATAGTCAGCAACTGAAAGACGGAGGCATAGCTAGAAGAAGGAGGTGCTCTCTTGGCGGGAAAAGTAGTGAGGATCAATTGTTTATCCATTATACGTCAAAATTACGTACGACAGAAGTTTTAAACAATGACATTACTTCCTTGTGAGCAGGAAGAAAACAAGTGTTTGATCATAGTATAGAGATATGTTATCTACACTGTGGTTTGATTTCCACATATCCTACAAGTAATACAAGTAGTGTTAAGTTCATAACAATAACCTTAGTATCTCGTTATTATATCATTATATTACTTCTCTTCAAATAATTATCTACAGTCAGATGGAAAGAAGTTTATGAGATTATACGTTCTCGTGCATAAAATCGAAACTTCACGTTGATGTCGAAGTTATAGGCATTCCTAATTTATAGTCTCAACAAATGTTGAGTAAATTATAGAAATGAAGATCTAATACAAAATATTCTTTCTCTACGTCTACTTACTTAAGGCCCCAAAAGGTTTCACTTTCATATCATCAGTATACCATTATGTGTCGCATTAACTATAATAATATTTCATTTTTAATGGTAATAATGTCATCAAACATTCTTAAGTTTTGTAGTTCTTAATATCGAATACACAGCTGTACTCGGAAAACTACAAACCAGAGAATCAGACCTGTATTTTTTTTATACGTTACCAAAAAATTACACAAATGAATATCGATATATTGAGATTATGATGTGAAAGAATCTGAGCCATCTGAACTCTATGTCAACAATCCTGTAGGTCATGGCCTTCGTGTAATAGTCTATTGTTTATTGTAGTGTGTGTTTTGTTCTATTCTGAAATCCAATTAATTAGTTCTCAAGACTGACGAAAGATGGATTTTGGAAAATAGGAAAATGATGTAGGAAAATTGACATTTCACTGAAAACTACTATTTTTCTGAGAAACTTAGGGTTGCAAGCTTCAAAATCAGGGTTCATTTATTAAAATCCGTTCAGCCGTTTTCCCGTAATTTTCATTACCAGTTCAAATTATAAGTATAGATTAATGTAGGCCTACATAATGGCGTGCTTCCATGGCAACAATACAACAATCATTACAATTTGACCGTCTGCAAATAATATTTGTGCGAGATCGTGCGTATTTGCTTGCTTTCCGCACAGAACCAATACGCGGTAAGTGTGAAATACCACATTCAGTATTCCCAACGTAACACACATAACAATTTCCCTCTTCTTACCGCTTAAGCGCCACATTCATTTTACTGCTTTAGGCTTTTAACATATTATTTTTAGAGACGTTTAACATAGTAATAATTATAAATTGGAAACTTACCACTGCCATTTCACCTAAATTGCAATGTTAATTATTGTTTTTAAATATTTGCAAAAATTAAGTAAAGTCTACTACTCCACGAAACTTATTGCATTCCTGATACAAGTAACATTAAGGAAGCCGTGAAAAAATCAACAAGATTCCAGATGCCGATGTTATTACTGCAATATGTTATATAAATAATATTGTTAAAATATTAAAATGAAAAATAAATCATTACATAACCTTACCGTTTGTTTTAAGTTCGCATTTATAGACTGGGGGAAGACAGACGTATATCACGGCCTGCTGGAGTATAGTAAACACAGAAAACATTTTTGTTGAAGAAAGATATTTTGGTTTTCCGAAGTGACCGACATTAAACAGAAACCAAGATGGAGATTTCATTGCAACTAATTAGAAATTCGTCTTTCAGGTATGTAATAAACGATCTTCGCACAAAATAATATACGATACACGAGCGGTATGTTTGTTTTCACGTTCTCGGAAATTAAAAAAGCTCAACTACGTTTCGCTTTTTCAATCTTTTCCTCGAACATGAAAACGTCAACATACCGCTCTTGTAACGTATATTACTAATTTATGTCTGATTTTGGTTCATTTTAACTGCAGTAATTTCTTGTTCCTCATTTCTCAGCTATTTCATTCGAACATAGTTATATTTTGTTATTTATAGACGAAATAAGAGCACCGTGTTTTGAACGGCTGGTAGTTGTTGGGTCCTCGTGATGGCTTACCGTAGAAACAAGAAAAATAAGAGTAGTGTAGTCCTAATGTTATACTGTAAATGATCTACGCGTGCAGTCATTGGTGGGGTTAGCCTGTGGGAAAGAATTCTGCGACGTACTTGCCGAGGTCGATCCCAAACCCCGCAGCATGGTGAATTAGCCGTGTCCGGTAACGCGGCACCTAATTGCGCAGGCGCGTTGCAAAAATTGACGACCCTCACAGCCAGGACGGTTCCTGCATTGCACCAAACAATTAAGCCGAAACACAACGCGAACACGACCCTGAGAACCTCTGCCAGCGCTTTTCAAAACCCTAGCCCATGTACTGAAACTTGCGACTAGCGATGTCACATTGGATCGGAAATATTGGAGGAGGCGAGGGAATGAATGGGTCAAGGTCCAATTCAATACTATTCTTAATAGCAATTAATAACATTTCTGAATTTATTACAGTTATAACAATTCTTTATGCTGATGATACTAATTTCCTATGTTCTAGCTCTGTTCTGAATGAATTGCATACTTTAACCAATGATTCTATCATATGGCTTTATGATTTGAAGCTAATGGTTTCTTGCTTAATCAAGAAAAGACTATCAACAGAACTTTTAGTCTAGATCATAAAATATGTGGTTTATGAATCAACAAGTAAAAATATGTGGTTTATGAATCAACAAGTAAATTATGTGGTTTATGAATCAACAAGTAAATAATATGTGGTTTATGAATCAACAAGTAAATAATAATAATAATAATAATAATAATAATAATAATAATAATAATAATAATAATAAATAATAATGGTTTATGAATCAACAAGTAAAAATATGTGGTTTATGAATCAACAAGTAAATAATGTGGTTTATGAATCAACAAGTAAATAATATAATGGTTTATGAATCAACAAGTAAATAATATAATGGTTTACGAATCAACAAGTAAAACGTATGTGGTTTATGAATCAACAAGTAAATAATAATAATAATGGTTTATAATAAAATAATAATAATAATAATAATAATGATGGTTTATGAATCAACAAGTAAATAATATGTGGTTTATGAATCAACAAGTAAATAATATGTGATTTATGAATCAACAAGTAAATAATAATATTAATAATAATAATAATAATAAAAATAATAATAATAATGGTCTATGAATCAACAAGTAAATAATATGTGGTTTATGAATCAACAAGTAAATAATATGTGCTTTATGAATGAATAAGTAAATAATGTGGTTTATGAATCAACAAGTAAAACGTATGTGGTTTATGAATCAACAAGTAAATAATATGTGGTTTATGAATCAACAAGTAAATAAATAATATGTGGTTAATGAATCAACAAGTAAAACGTATGTGGTTTATGAATCAACAAGTAAATAATATGTGGTTAATGAATCAACAAGTAAAACGTATGTGGTTTATGAATCAACAAGTAAATAATATGTGATTAATGAATCAACAAGTAAAACGTATAATGGTTTATGAATCAACAACTAAATCTAATATGTGGTTTATGAATCAACAAGTAAATAATATGTGGTTTATGAATCAACAAGAAATAATATGTGGTTTATGAATCAACAAGTAAATAATGTGGTTTATGAATCAACAAGTAAATAATAATAATAATAATAATAATAATAATAATAATAATACTTAAATACAAATGGTTTTGAAGGAACCCGAAGGTTCATTGCCGCCCTCACATAAGCCCGCCAGCGGTCCCTATCCTGTGCAAGATCAATCCAGTCTCTATCATCATACCCCATCTCCCTCAAATCCATTTTAATATTATCCTCCCATCTACGTCTCGGCCTCCCTAAAGGTTTTTCCTCCGGTCTCCCAACTAACATTCTATATGCATTTCTGGATTCAAGCCCATACGTCCTACATGCCCTGCCCATCTCAAACGTCTGGATTTAATGTTCCTAATTATGTCAGGTGAAGAATACAATGCGTGTAGTTCTGTGTTGTGTAACTTTCTCCATTCTCCTGTAACTTCATGAATGAGCCCCAAATAATTTTCCTATGCACCTTATTCTCAAACACCCTGAACCTGTGTTCCTTTCAGAGTGAAGTCCAAGTTTCACAACCATACAGAAGAACCGAAGTAATATAAATGTTTTATAAATTCTAACTTTCAGATTTTGGACAGCAGACTGGATGATAAGAGCTTCTCAACCGAATAATAACACGCATTTCCCATATTTATTCTGCAAGTTAATAATAACAACAACAACAACAACAATAATAATAATAATAATAATAATAATAATAATAATAATAATAATAATAATAATAATAATAATTAGTTTTTACGATATTTATTTAGCAAGAGAATGTAAAAGCTGAATTCAATAACGTAAATCTAACATGAACATAATAAGGTATACTGATATCATGGACTTGACACAATTTAATTAATATCAACAGTAACACTGAAGGTAGGATACATTATTCCGAAACGCATCTTTTCATAAAGAGAACAAGTTGTTAACTGTATAGACGGTCAATAAAAAAAAAGCCTTCCTTCAACATTTTTCTTACGAAAATATTTCATAGCAATTCGTAGATCATATGATGAATTCAATTATATTGAATACACAATAAAACATGCATAGGTTGGCATCAGTATGCGACATTAAGGAATCTTATACTGGCTGAAACAAATACTTGTATGCATGCTTTTGCTTGCAGGGTGTCTGATACGTTATAGCATCCACTCGGGAAGGGAGGGAGAGCTCCAGGTCTCGGAAAGCGAACTGTACGAGTACAGCCATTTGGCTACTCAAGCGATTTTCAGTATATTTACACCTCCTTTTGAGGATCTTGTAGTTCACATAGTTTTGTATTCTCTCTTACATTCCAGTATCTTCTTTTATACGAAAATTGAATAAAATCTACAACACTACAGGATTTTAAAGGTTACCTTGTTAGTTCCTTTTGTCAAATGCACGATTCGATTTTTATAGTTCAATATATTTCGTGTTTTCAAATAGCGAACCCTATTTCTTTTAATAAATAAATTTACTTACATTTAGTTCGTATTAATATATCGTGTGAATTGTTTTAATTAATTTTTACTGTTTCAATTGTATCACGTGTTTTTCAAATGAATTATATGTAACGAAGCCTATTCTACGTCTAATAGCTTGACAAATTGAATTGAATGAACTGATTGGCGAATGAATTAATGAATGAAGCATTTAATTAATAATTCTATTCGTCAAAAAAATGGAAATGGTTAATCGTAGATAAAGCCTGTCAGTGGTTCATCCAATGCAGACAATTAAATAGGAAAGATACAAAATACGAACATGAATATGAACAGATTTCTGTAATATTATCTATTATATAACATTCTTAGCATTTCAGTCCAGTCATACTGACTTAAACTATCACTGTCTATATTGTTACTCCTTCCTTTAGACATGCATCCTGATAGTGCTGTATTTTCAAAATTGTCTCATAATAATCTCTTTCTATTATCTAACATTATTTGAAATATATTAACATTCTATGTATTTAACTTAATTCTGCTACATAGTTTGTATTTCAGTGTTTAATTAATAGTTCATAGTATTTTGTTGTTTAATTCGTAAATAACTCTTGTATACATGTAGCTGTTATCTCAATCAAATTGTTTAATTCTTTGCGGAGGTTCATTGCCGCCCTCACATAAGCCCGCCATTGGCCCATATCCTGAGCAAGATTAATCCAGTCTCTACCATCATATCCTACCTCCCTCAAATCCATTTTAATATTATCTTCCCATCTACGTCTCGGCCTCCCCAAAGGTCTTTTGCCCTCCGGTTTGATAATTTTCATTAGATTTTTGTTTAATCAAGAAACTAATACTCTATATGCATTTATGGATTCCCCCATACGTGCTACATGTCCTGCCCATCTCAAACGTCTAGATTTTATGTTCCTAATTATGTCAGGTGAAGAATACAATGCGTGCAGTTCTGCGTTGTGTAACTTTCTCCATTCTCCTGTAACTTCATCCCTCTTAGCCCCAAATATTTTCCTAAGCACCTTATTCTCAAACACCCTTAATCTCTGTTCCTTTCTCAAAGTGAGAGTCCAAGTTTCACAACCATACAGAATAACCGGTAATGTAACTGTTTTATAAATTCTAACTTTCAGATTTTTGACAGCAGACTAGACGACAAAAAGCTTCTCAACCAAATAATAACAGGCATTTCCCATATTTATTCTGCGTTTAATTTCCTCCCGAGTGTCATTTATATTTGTTACTGTTGCTCCAACATATTTGAATTTTTCCACCTCTTCGAAGGATAAATCTCCATTTAACCCTGCCAGATAAAATAAATTATTATTATTATTAGGCCTTGGCTAAAATAAATCATTATTATTATTACATTATTATTATTATTATTATTATTATTATTATTATTATTATTATATGGCATAAGTATATACGCAACAAAATGATACAGCAACTTTAATTGTGTCCACAGAAAAATCTATTCTGCCCAGCTACAATCTCTGAAACGAACATAATATGTGTGTTCATGATTGATAAAACAGCAAGGAAAAATGTGCACTTGCAACTTCTATATTGACATTGCAATTGAGATTCAAGTACGCAGCAAGCAGGGACTCTTGAGAGAGATAATGTGTTGAGTGGGGATAAGTACTTAGCTTAATGGGAATTATCAGTCGAGTTAAAGATAAAGGCGGTTTTATGATTTACAATAAAGGAAAGGACGACATAAACAATTTATTATGTATTGATGTTTCAATCAATGAATGAAAGATTGCTTGAATTAATGAATACTTGAAGGTGTAATGAATTAAAACTTAAAGGAACTAATAATAATAACAATAATAATAATAATAATAATAATAATAATAATTTACTGCTAGAACAATGTTACATATTGTCTTTTTACTATAATAATCACTCTAGCACCACCACAAAAAGTTTCTTGCTCAGGGAAATTCACATAATTTTAAACCATTTTATTAAATAACAGAATAAAAAGTAAAAAAAAAAAAAAAAAGAAAAAGAAAAACACAGATATCACAATAGTTTAAACTTTACATTTTCTCACAACAGTATTTTTTGTAATTGATTTCTTTTTAAATAAGTAACTTTAGCAAATGGTATATTTGGGAATTTAGCTATTATTTTGTTATAAAGCATTGGAATAAAGTTGCTACTGTGATTATATGCTACAGTTGTGTTACATTTAGGTACTGCCAAGCATATGTTGCCTCAAGTTTTGGTTTTATATTTATGTGAATATAAATTAAATATATTTCGGTTTTTATGTATGAAATTCAATAATCCATTGTTTCAATTTTGATGAATATCAAATACTATAAATTCTGAATACAACAGTTCCGATGGATATTCAAGAGGTTTATTAAGACATATTTTTATTATTTTTTTCTGTGGCAGAGTTATTGGCATGAGGGAGGAACTATAAGCACTACCCCACCCTATTATGCCGTATTGTAACATAGATTGCGTTTAACATTTTTGCGTACACGTGTACACGTTTAACATTCCTGCGTACAAGTGTAAGCGTTTAACATTCCTGCGTACACGTGTACGCGTTTAATCTTCCTGCGTACACGTGTACGCGTTTAACCATTCTGCGTGCACGTGTACGCGTTTAAACTTCCTGCGTACACGTGAACGCGTTTAACCTGCCTGAGTACACGTGCACGCGTTTAACATTCCTGCGTACACGTGTACGCGTTTAACCTTCCTGCGTACACGTGTACGCGTTTAACCTTCCTGCGTACACGTGTACGCGTTTAACCTTCCTGCGTACACGTGTACGCGTTTAACCTTCCTGCGTACACGTGTACGCGTTTAACCTTCCTGCGTACACGTGAACGCGTTTAACCTTCCTGCGTACACGTGTACGCGTTTAACCTTCCTGCGTACACGTGTACGCGTTTAACCTTCCTGCGTACACGTGTACGCGTTTAACCTTCCTGCGTACACGTGTACGCGTTTAACCTTCCTGCGTACACGTGTACGCGTTTAACCTTCCTGCGTACACGTGTACGCGTTTAACCTTCCTGCGTACACGTGTACGCCTTTAACATTCCTGCGTACACGTGTACGCGTTTAACCTTCCTGCGTACACGTGTACGCGTTTAACCTTCCTGCGTACACGTGTACGCGTTTAACCTTCCTGCGTACACGTGTACGCGTTTAACCTTCCTGCGTACACGTGTACGCGTTTAACCTTCCTGCGTACACGTGTACGCGTTTAACCTTCCTGCGTACACGTGTACGCCTTTGACCTTCCTGCGTACACGTGTACGCGTTTAACCTTCCTGCGTACACGTGTACGCGTTTAACCTGCCTGAGTACACGTGTACGCGTTTAACCTTCCTGCGTACACGTGTACGCGTTTAACCTTCCTGCGTACACGTGTACGCGTTTAACCTTCCTGCGTACACGTGTACGCGTTTAACCTTCCTGCGTACACGTGTACGCGTTTAACCTTCCTGCGTACACGTGTACGCGTTTAATCATCCTGCGTACACGCGTACGCGTTTAATCTTCTGTATACGCGTGTAGTCGTTTAACTTTAATGCGTACACGTGTACGAGTTAAATCTTCGTGCGTACACGTGTACGCGTTTAATATTCCTGCGTACACGTGTACGCGTTTAACCTTCCTACGTACACGCGTACGCGTTCAACCTTCCTGCGTACACGTGTACGCGTTTAACCTTCCTGCGTACACGTGTACGCATTTAACCTTCCTGCGTACACGTGTACGCGTTTAACCTTCCTACGTACACGTGTACGCGCTTAACCTTCCTGCGTACACGTGTACGCGTATAACCTTCCTGCGTACACGTGTACCTTCCTGCGTACACGTGTACGCGTTTTTGCGTACACGTGTACGCGTTTAACCTTCCTGCGTACACGTGTACGCGTTTAACCTTCCTGCGTACACGTGTACGCGTTTAACCTTTTAACGCGTTTCCTGCGTACACGTGTACGCGTTTAACCTTCCTGCGTACACGTGTACGCGTTTAACCTTCCTGCGTACACGTGTACGTACACGTTTAACCATCCTGTGTGCACGTGTACGCGTTTAACCTTCCTGCGTACACGTGAACGCGTTTAACCTGCCTGAGTACACGTGACCGCGTGTACACGTGTACGCGTTTAACCTTGCGTACACGTGTACGCGTTTAACCTTCCTGCGTACACGTGTACGCGTTTAACCTTCCTGCGTACACGTGTACGAACGCGTTTAACCTTCCTGCGTACACGTGTACGCGTTTAACCTTCCTGCGTACACGTGTACGCGTTTAACCTTCCTGCGTACACGTGTACGCGTTTAACCTTCCGCGTTTAACGCGTTTCCTGTACACGTGAACGCGTTTAACCTTCCTGCGTACACGTGTACGCGCTTAACCTTCCTGCGTACACGTGTACGTTTAACCTTCCTGCGTGTACGCGTTTAACCTTCCTGCGTACACGTGTACGCGTTTAACCTTCCTGCGTACACGTGAACGCGTTTAACCTTCCTGTACACGTGTACGCGTTTAACCTTCGTACGTGTACGCGTTTAACCTTCCTGCGTACACGTGTACGCGTTTAACCTTTGCGTACACGTGTACGCGTTTAACCTTCCTGCGTACACGTGTACGCGTTTAACCTTCCTGCGTACACGTGTACGCGTTTAACCTTCCTGCGTACACGTGTACGCGTTTAACCTTCCTGCGTACACGTGTACGCGTTTAACCTTCCTGCGTACACGTGTACGCGTTTAACCTTCCTGCGTACACGTGTACGCGTTTAACCTTCCTGCGTACACGTGTACGCGTATAACCTTCCTGCGTACACGTGTACGCGCATAATTTTCCTGCGTACACGTGTACGCGTATAACCTTCCTGCGTACACGTGTACGCATATAACCTTCCTGCGTACACGTGTACGCGTTTAACCTTCCTGCGTACACGTGTACGCGCGTACACGTGTACGCGTTTAACCTTCCTGCGTACACGTGTACGCGTTTAACCTTCCTGCGTACACGTGTACGCGTTTAACGCGTTTTTCCTGCGTACACGTGTACGCGTTTAATTCCTGCGTACGCGCGTACGCGTTTAACCTTCCTGCGTACACGTGTACGCGTTTAACTTCCTGCGTACACGTGTACGCGTTTAATCTTCCTGCGTACACGTGTACGCGTTTAACCTTCCTGCGTACACGTGTACGCGTTTAACCTTCCTGCGTACACGTGTACGCGTGCGTCGTGTACCGTTTCCTGCGTACACGTGTACGCGTTTAATCTTCCTGCGTACCGTGTACGCGTTTAATGTTACGTGTACGCGTTTAAACGTCCTACGCGTTTAATTTTTGCGTACACGTGTACGCGTTTAACCTTCCTGCGTACACGTGTACGCTAATGTTCCGTACACGTGTACGCGTTTAACCTTCCTGCGTACACGTGTACGCGTTTAACCTTCCTGCGTACACGTGTACGCGTTTAACCTTCCTGCGTACACGTGTACGCGTTTAACATTCCTGCGTACACGGGTACGCGTTTAATCTTCCTGCGTACACGTGTACGCGTTTAATCTTCCTGCGTACGCGTGTACGCTTTTAACATTCCTGCGTACACGGGTACGCGTTTAACCTTCCGCGTACGCGTGTACGCTTTAACATTCCTGCGTACACGGGTACGCGTTTAACCTTCCGCGTACGCGTGTACGCTTTTAACATTCCTGCGTACACGTGTACGCGTTTAATCTTCCTGCGTACGCGTGTACGCTTTTAACATTCCTGCGTACACGGGTACGCGTTTAACCTTCCGCGTACGCGTGTACGCGTTTAACATTCCTGCGTACACGGGTACGCGTTTAACATTCCTGCGTACACGCGTACGCGTTCAATATTCCTGCGTACACGAGTACGCGTTTAACATTCCGCGTACGCGTGTACGCTTTTAACATTCCTGCGTACACGGGTACGCGTTTAATCTTCCTGCGTACACGTGTACGCGTTTAATCTTCCTGCGTACACGTGTACGCGTTTAATCTTCCTGCGTACACGTGTACGCGTTTAACCCTACTGCGTACACGTGGACGCGTTTAGTCTTAGTGCGTACACGTGTACGCGTTTAACCTTCCTGCGTACAAGTGTCAGCGATTAATCTTCCTGCGTACACGTGTACGCCTTTAAACTTCGTGCGTACACGTGTACGCCTTTAAACTTCCTGCGTACACGTGTACGCGTTTAATCTTCCTGCGAACACGTGTACGCGTGTAACCTTTCTGCGTACAAGTGTCAGCGATTAATCTTCCTACGTACACGTGTACGCCTTTAAACTTCCTACGTACACCTGTACGCCTTTAAACTTCCTGCGTACACGTGTACGCGTTTAATCTTCCTGCGTACACGTGTACGTGTTTAACCTTCCTGCGTACACGTGTACGCGTTTAATCTTTCTGCGTTCACGTGTATGTGTTTAACCTTCCTGCGTACACGTGTACGCGTTTAATCTTTCTGCGTTCACGTGTATGTGTTTAACCTTCCTGCGTACACGTGTACGCGTTTAATCTTTCTGCGTTCACGTGTATGTGTTTAATTTTCCTGCGTACACGTGTACGCGTTTAATCTTTCTGCGTTCACGTGTATGTGTTTAACCTTCCTGCGTACACGTGTACGCGTTTAATCTTTCTGCGTTCACGTGTATGTGTTTAACCTTCCTGCGTACACGTGTACGCGTTTAATCTTTCTGCGTTCACGTGTATGTGTTTAACCTTCCTGCGTACACGTGTACGCGTTTAATCTTCCTGCGAACACGTGTACGCGTGTAACCTTTCTGCGTACAAGTGTCAGCGATTAATCTTCCTACGTACACGTGTACGCCTTTAAACTTCCTACGTACACCTGTACGCCTTTAAACTTCCTGCGTACACGTGTACGCGTTTAATCTTCCTGCGTACACGTGTATGTGTTTAACGTTTTCCTGCGTACACGTGTACGCGTTTAATCTTTCTGCGTTCACGTGTATGTGTTTAACCTTCCTGCGTACACGTGTACGCGTTTAATCTTTCCTCCGTACACGTGTACGTGTTTAATTCTCGTGCGTACACGTGTACGCGTTTAACGTTCCTGCGTACACTTGTACATGTTTAACCTTCTTGCGTACACGTGTAAGCGTTCAATCTTTCTGCGTACCCTTATACGTGTTAGACCTTCCTGCGTACCCGTGTACGCGCGAATCCTTCCTGCGTACCCGTGTACGCGCTTAACATTTTTGCGTACCCGTATACGTGTTAAACCTTCCTGCGTACCCGTGTACGCGCTTAATATTCTTGCGTGATCCGTTTATGCGCTTAATAGTATCATCCTACCTACTATGCTCCTGTAAAAACCGCAGAAAAACTGTCTAATGACCGGGCACAATTTAACATGGTTTATAAATGCAAATCGTATTGGTACAAAATCGCTTCAAAATGTATTAAATTCCTAGTATCGGTGCAAAACTTAATATGTGCAAACTTCAATTGACAATATCTTGCATTAGATTAAACAATCAGTTCCAGTGTTTATTACATTTGGTGTCATGTCACAATGCCTAAAAGGTGACATTAAGATACGGTATTTAAAATTTTTCCATTATCTTAGGTGTGAAACGTTTTTCACTTTTCCTATAGAATTTGTTTTTCTGTATTTAATATGATTTGAAACGACACTCCACATATCATACTGATGAATTGATGGTTGAATAAAGAAGCATTGCATCTCCGTGCCGGCCTGGTATGTTCAATTACTCCGTGTTCTGAACACCTGACCGTTTAAATCCCCGCACTCTGTCTAACACCGTTCACAATTTTACTCTTCCCCTCTTGATGCAGGCAGGGTAGGCAACTCAGCATTTCCTGGGCCATCCGGCTTTATAAAGCGATCCTTACCCACCTGCCCGCGCTCCAGGTTGTGTGGTAAACACCTGCCAGGAAGTTGAAACCTTAGTCTTCAGCTGGAGGAAGGGCTGTATACAGCACCTATCTCCACTCCTCATCTTCTCAACAAGTCATTCTAATAAGAATTTTCGAAGCAAGGACCGCAAATAAGACGCATTCCTAGTGGCGTTACATTGGTTATTAGTCAAGTTTTCACATCTCGCTGTAGCTGTAGCTGTGTGAAACAGTGACGTTATAGTGTGAAATTAGAAGTCTGTTTTCCCGTCACTTCCTCCCCGTTATCATTTCATTGATACCCACTCAAGAGAAAGTTTTCGTTGTTGCATAACTGACTAACCACCTAACTTCCAAACAGTAGAGATTCAGAGAAGAAATAAAATAGAAATTATAGGCATACTTACTTACTTACTTACTTACTTACTTACTTACTTACTTACTTACTTACTGGCTTTTAAGGAACCCGGAGGTTCATTGCCGCCCTCACATAAGCCCGCCATTGGTTCCTATCCTGAGCAAGATTAATCCTACCTCCCTCAAATCCATTTTAATATTATCTTCCCATCTACGTCTCGAACTCCCCAAAGGTCTTTTGCCCTCCGGCCTCCCAACTAACACTCTATATGCATTTACTTACAACACTAGCAAAAGAAAATAAATAATAGTAGTAATGATGATGATGATGATTATGATGATGATTAGGGAGCGGATTTTTATGTGCTAAAAATTTAAATATATTCATTTTTATGTGCTAAAAAGTATGAAAATTTTTGCTAAAAATAAAAAATATGACAAAAATACCTTACTTAGCTTGAAAAAAAATGTTACTAGGTACTCACCAATCACACTTGAGTATCATTTGCTAGTAGTTGTCCGAGAATTGCAGTGAACAACAAAGGTCATTTCCAAATTCTGCATCACAAATGCATGCCGATTATCTCTGAACAACGACTTATACTGTGAAAACGATCTTTCCACATCACAGGACGTGAGACGTGCATATTTAAAGAGAGGAATGTCACAAACACCTACACCGTCAATTTCACCTACAGGCACACCCTCCAATACTTGAGCAACTTTACACATTTTTTTATATCCACTGTTTTGCCGTGAATGCACACGTGAAGCAGCTGCAATGTGCTTGTTTCCAGACGAATGTAAGGTTACCTGATCTGCACTTACTGATTTACCACATGGTTGGCAAAATAACACTTTTCCGTCGGTAGTAAAAATGTTTTTAAATTCATCTACATATTGCTGTAGACGCGATCTTAAACTCGATTTGATTTTAGGCATCTAAAGAGGCTAATATACACACGTCTTAACGTAAAAAAATGTTTCTAGCTACTGACTACAATGTCGGAGAAAACCTTCCTATAGCGACGCCACCACGTCTACACTACGCAGCTTACGCTTATGGTTCGATAACGGGGAATTACAGCAAGATGTATTTCCTCACTTCATAGGCATGAACGAGAGATTTGTTTAAATTAAATAATGTTTATACCCGAGCTCTTATCCGTTGTGTTTCACAAAAAAAGCGCGGAATGAAATCATCTTCAGCAACAATAAACATTCCTAATTATGTGTTGCTAAATCTCTCCTTCTTGTCCATGTTAATTTATTCTCATATAATAACGCTGATATGCTACCTAGCAGTTCTCAGAACTTGAGGCGATACTATTACAAAAACGGATCACGGATACACCACACAGCCCATAGAAACACGAAGCAATCAAGGATTCTTAAAAAGATAACGTATTTCTGAGTGATATAATTGATTTAGTTTTAAAATATTTAAAAGTTCTTGTAAAAAAAATTATTTAAGTAAAAAAACTTCAAGATTTATGTGTTTATAATAGATTTCCTGAAAATATGTATTTACATAATTTTTTGTGAAAATATGTGTTTTTATGTGAAATAAAATTCGGGTTTTAAACTTGAAACTTGACATTCGGAATTTTTAACTTTGTTAATTGTGTTTTATCACACGCAAGAAAATATTTAATTACATAGGAATCTGCTCCTTGATGATGATGATGATGATGATGATGATGATGATGATGATGATGATGATGATGATGATGATGATGATGATGATGATGATGATGATGATGAAAAGAAAAAATGAAATTGTTTCTGTGCATCGTTATCAGGGGCGTACGCAAAGGCGGAGGGTTACCGAGTTTGAAACCCTCCCATTCTAGACTTGTATGTATGTATATACCGGTGGCAGTGGTATATACAATATAAACAATACACAATAAAATGATACACAATAAATTTACAATACACAATACAATTATACAATACACAATACAATTTTATACACAATACAATGAGAATACACAATACAATTTAACACAATAATAATAAAACAAAAATAAAATACCTAATTTTACAATACAACCTACATAATTATGTATAGGCCCTACATTAGTTTCAATAGTCTTTCACTTTACTCTCATCTCATTCCCTGTAGTGGCACTATGACGCATTTCACTGACACTTTAGCACACATTTCACTGACACTGTAACACATTTCACTGACACTATAGAACACATTTCATTGACGCTATAAATTATCACTGATCGGAACTGTTCACTGCACTGTAAAACCATAACTTCACTGACTCACCTCGCTTCACTGATACAACAGTTCAAATAAGTCAAATAATTACATCCTTATGCATACTTATAAACAGAATTACATTTAAACTAAACATTTCTAGTCTAAGGCCCTCTTACACGCTATTTTTAAATAATTTACAATTCAAACCAAGGAAGTAAACTCGTCAGGCTAGATAAATACATGTCACCTTAAAAAATTAAATGTAGAATGTCACCTTAATTTTAATTTGCACTTTATACACAACTTTTTAAGTTATTCTTGAATCTCCTTAAGGAAGGACAGCCCTCAAAGACCGCTGCAGGTAGGTCATTCCAATCATTTATAGTTCTATTTAAAAATGAGAATTTACCTACATCCGTTTTCTGTTTCCTACATTTGATTTTAAAATCATTATCGTGCCTACCATAGTACGTTGGCTTTTCTAACCGAGCCGTTATGTCTACCCATGCTTTCTGACCAACTTAAGTGCAAGTTAAAGCCAACATAAATTGAAATAGATATATGATGGAAAATGAGGTATTAAATGTATATTTATTGCGTATAATTTCTATTCGTGTATCTATATGTTAATTGTAATTTATTAAGTTTATGTACTTTTTGTGAATCATTACTAATAAATATCCATATCCATAAAAGAGAACCCCTCCCATTGAACTTAAAAAAATACATATATTTCAATATATTTTATTGTTTCCATGAATTTTCTTCTTATGTAATAGTACATTATGCAACGAGCCTATAATGGTAGTAATTAAGACGCGAGTATGTTTATGAAACGAGCGCAAGCGAGTTTCATAATTTTCATACGAGCGTCTTAATTACCATTATAGGCAAGTTTCATACCACTTTTTATGCTCGACCATATTCCTAACTTGAAATTATTCATAAGTATTCATGTTATTCTTATCTGACTGGGAAGCGGAACTGACCTTGTGCAATATCTCGTAAATTGTGAGATGTCCGCAGACGCGAAAGTATTGATTTTTTTCCGAGAAACAAATGTCATTGACCTTGATATACGGTAATCTAGAAAGTAAAATGAATAAAAATCTTGATATAACCTTGAAATTGATTTAGACATTGAAAAACGAGATGACAAATTGAATTTATTTGAATATTATTTACAATTAACGCTAATTATTATAGTAACAGAACATAACCTTCTGCAACAGTATTGGATTTCCAGCCTGCGTGATGTTTCGCTAGTTGTCTTTCGATTGCATATCCGAGAATAATCGATACTTGTGCTTTCATATTGCTACAATGGTGTTTTCTGATTGGTGGAACACCTGAAATTTAATGAATAGGTGTACTTTAATGAGGTCCATTAAAGGGCTGCTACCAGGTGTATAATTACTACATTTCGGCATGGTCGAGCATAAAGTGTATTACCTATCATATACAATAACTATTGACTTACTTACTTACTTACAAATGGCTTTTAAGGAACGCGAAGGTTCATTGCCGCCCTCACATAAGCCCGCCATCGGTCCCTATCCTGAGCAAGATTAATCCAGTCCCTATCATGGGAATATCATGGAATGTAAATAAATAAATACAATACAATACAATACGAAAAAGAAGATGATAATTATGATGACAAGTAAAGTAATTAGCTTATATTAAAGCAATATCGAAATTGGAAACGTCCTTCAATTATAGGCGCTTAAATTTCTGTCACTCCTACTGAGGCATTGATTCTGTTTGTGTTTCAAGAATATGAAATAATACGCAACTTAGACAGTTCTGCCGTTAAGCCTCTCCCCGAATTGATGATATAACTGTGCATTCTTTAGACTTGATGTCCTTGAAGTAAGAAATTATTATCTTGAACGAGTCTGAGCGGCAACACATCCCTGCCAATTCCGAGCTTCCCGGATAAATCAGCTTCTGGGTGCCGAATATTAACAAATCACTTGCAATTTTTAGGGAGGAAATACGTGCAGATGATGATCCAAACATGTTTTTTTAATTTCTCTATTCTGTTTCTTAATTGTAGATTATAAAATAATTTATATATATTATATTATATTATATTATATTATATTATATTATACTATATTGCAAGCAAATTCTTGCTGAATCAATTTAGTAAGGGAATAATTAAATTTTAAGTAAAGATCTACATTATCCAACATATCTCATAATACTTAATTAGTAGATTATAAAATAATTTATATATATTATATTATATTATATTATATTATATTATATTATATTATATTATATTATATTATATTATATTATATTATACTAGTGGCTTGTGCAGCAAATGCTGCAAACTAAGTTCATTAGACGTTCAAATAAACATTTTTCAGATTTATTTTCATGGAAGAATACCAGACATTCTGAGAGTTATTAGCTTCCATAATAATGAAAGATTCTCTCGAGCCAATACTGAAGAGAACCACGCATATAAATATCTACATCACACCGCCATTAAATATGTGAAAAATACCCAGCCCCACTTGATTAATAATTATAAAATATTTGATTTTAAATAAGATTATTATCTTACGTAAGTTTTATAGCTTTCAGTAACATATATTATATAGCCGCCACTCAGTAAAATATAGAAATCAAAATCTAATTTAAGTTATTCTCTACATCTACTTATATAACCCCAAAACGTTTCATTTTCATATCATCAATATAGCATTAATATGTATAATTAATGAAAAATAGCCACATCATGGCATTAACTACAATAATATTTCATTTCTAATGGTAATAATGTCATCAAACCACCTCAAGTTTTGTAGTTTTTAACACCATTAAATTACACACCACAGAATCGAACCTGTAAATTATTTTTAGTAAGTTAAGTTTTTAATAACCAATTTAATTTGAGCTCTAAATATGTCAGCATTCTTGCAGATCATGGCCTTCGTGTAATATTGTTTACTGTAGTGTGTGTTTTGTTTTATTCTGAAATGCAATTAGCTACTTCTCAAAACTGACGACAGATGGATTTTGGAAAATAGGAAAATTATGTTGAGAAATTGACATTTCATTGAAAACTACTATTTTTCTGAAAAACTTTGAGTTCAAAGCTTCAAAATGAGAGGTCATTTATTAAAATCCGTTCAGCCGTTTTCCCGTAATTTTCATTACCAGCTCAAATTATATTATATTATATTATATTATATTATATTATATTATATTATATTATATTATATTATATTATATTATATTATATTATATTATATTATATTATATTATTTTTTAATGAATAGAGGTAGAAATATAATATTAGTGCCCGATGAAAATAAAACTTTCAGAGTTTTTCGTCTGTAAGTTTGAGATACTGAAGGAAACAAAAGACGGTAACAATCGAACAAATGCAATAATTTTCATTGTTACAATTAAATATACAAGTTGGATGTCCAAAGAAAAGTGCAATGTGTTTTGTGGCTGGCAAAATTTGAATTATTATTATTATTATTATTATTATTATTATTATTATTATTACTACTACTACTACTACTACTACTACTACTACTACTACTACTACTACTACTACTACTACTACTACTTCCAAGGATGTAGAAAACCGTTTATATTTACGCCAAAATGTAACACGTATAATAAGTCCAAAAGAATTAAAGTAGGCCTCAGAATAATAATAATAATAATAATAATAATAATAATAATAATAATAATAATAATGATAATAATAATAACAATAATAATAATAATAATAACAATAATAACAATAATAATAAACTGGCCACCCAACCCAATTATCTCCTCGCTTAATTGTCTGATAAGTGATGCCTTATTGGTGCCACTTATGAGGTTCAAATCTGTCTTCAGACAGTTGACCAAACAACAATAATAATAATACAGAGTGGACCGCTCGAATGTACCTAATTTCAATTGTATGTGACTGGTAAACGGTTGAAGATTGAAACCTACAGTAACGTTTATATGAAAGGAAAACTCAACAAGTTTCGATATGCACATCACCACATCTCTACGTGAGCTCCAGCTGTCACTGTGACGATATCGAGGCGATGAACGATTTCTTGCCAAGCACGTTGGAGCATGTCTTGTGGAATGCTCTCAATAGGCTCTATGATGCGCTCCCGAAGATCACGAAGGTCTCTGACTGGGGTCGCGTACACTTTATCTTTGACGTAGCCCCAGAAAAATCGAGCGGTGTTAAATCCGGAGATCTCGGGGGCCAGGCGATCGGTCCTCCCCTACCAATCCAGCGACCAGGGAACACGTTGTCTAAAGTCGTACGAAAGTCATTGAACCAGTGTGGAGGAGAGCCATCTAGCTAGAAAAGTATTTTAGGCTGGAGGTGTTCAATATGTGGAAAGAAGAACTGCTCCAGCATGTCAAGATATGTGGTACCACACACAGTTTTCCCGCGAAGCTCTTCTTAATGACTTCCGCGGGCTTCGCTCATACGCGGCTTGAACATTTGCAACCATTTCGTCGGATGTTCTACAACCACCATGCTTCTTCAACACAAATCCTGTAGCTAAAAATGTATCGTGCCACTTCTTAATGCTTTTAGCAGTTGGAGCATCATGGTTAAACGCTCGCCGATACTCCCTTTGAACTCTAACAATTGATTTAAACTCCACATACCACAACACAGTTTGCGCTTTCATCTGCGGTGTCGCCATTTTGACAATCTACGAAAAGAAACCGTGTCTGCGCACCATCTACCGACAGGATTCGAAACTTGTTGAGTTTTCCTTTCATATAAACGTTACCGTAAGGTTCTATCTTCAACCGTACACCAATCACATACAATTGAAATTAGGTACTTTCTAGCGGTCCACCCTGTATTACAAGCCTCCTTACGTCATACATTATACACGCAGTATGCTAGCCTACTGGAATTGCAAAGTAGGGAAGCAAGAGGGCCCCACAGTTTAGGTCTAATGGTTATCGTGCGCATAACGTCATTTAAAAATAAATAAATATGTCAATCTTTGAATAAATTAACCAATTAATCAATCAATTAGAAAATAAGAAAGATAAATGTTTAAACCATCAAAGAAAATGTGGAAATAGTCTTGCCGTGTCCCAATGATGATGAAAAGGAAACAAGTTTTGGTACAGTACATCCTATTTACGACAAGTGTCATAAACCATTAGAGCTACTTGTACTGTGTGAGGACAATGTGGTTACTTCGTGGCATTGAGTGAGTGATCTGGCACTATTCCACGTCGAAGTCAATTAACGCCAGTTACAATTAATTCGGCTAACTCACCCGGATGGGCTTGAACTAACAAAATTCTGCAATTTCACAGCATAACACTAACATCATAGAACAGGTCTCTACGTCCAAGTACACGAGTTTTACATTAAGGGCACAAAAAGAAAGAGGAAAATCGCTGCAGCAGTTTTTCTTTTCGCAATACACAATTTTGTGTTTATTTAATAGAGATGTTTTATTTTTAGTAAAAATGATTATAGCCAACATTATGTAGACGTAAAGTTATGACATAAATACTTATTCTTCTTATAGTCGGAGCAGGACAATATGGCTTTGTCAAAATTTATTTCAAAAAGTATTCATTATAAATGTTTCATTTTTTATTTCAAAAAGTATTCATTTAATCATAAACCCATGCGCTATTTTGTTAACCACAGCATATAGAACATGCAATAAAAATTGCATGTACCTAGCATCGAAATTGTAAGAGCCTTTATACTTCACACCTGAGGAAATGTGTTGGAAAAAAAAAGTGTGAGTTCACAGCTTGTAAAATTTGCATGGAATTGAAGTTCAAGGATGCAGCCATTTATATACCGCGTAATTTTTATGCTTTCGAGCGCTAAAAAGCATTGAAACTTGCTCAACATATAAACAAGAGATTGCTGATTCATTTTTTCACAAGAAAACGAAAATGTGATTTTTGGCAGAAAATGATCAAAATTTCACCCGTCACCGTTGGGTCCGCGGACCACATGTTGGGAACCGCTGCTCTGGACTACAAGATAATGATAATGCGATTTTTGGCTGAAAATGACCAAAATTTCACCCATCTCCCCCCTTCACCGTTGGGTCCGCGGACCACATGTTGGGAACCGCTGCTGTGGACTACAAGATAATGATAATGCGATTTTTGGCTGAAAATGGCCAAAATTTCACCCATCTTCCCCCCTTCACCGTTGGGTCCGCGGACAACATGTTGGGAACCGCTGCTCTGGGCTACAAGATAATGAAAATGCTATAGGCCCATTCACAATGAAAATTAAACATAAACATAACGTAAGCATAAAATCTTGTGTCCATGTTATTTAATGAAAGCATTCACAATGAATTACATAAGCATAAACTTAATCTTAATCATAAGACGTTAACATGAAAGTTTGCAAACCCAAACTTTCATGCTTATGTTTTTGTGATTTGGAAACAGTACACAAGCGGAAAGCGTGTTTTCACTTTTTGTTTAACATCTCATGGGCTTTGCCTACAGGCAATATTTTGATCTATTGGCCGTGATGATAGCTAGGCGCGCAACATGGAATCATATGACGAAAAGTTGATTATTTTACATCTCCGTTTCTTTGATTTCAAGTATTGTAAGCAATATACTGATGCCATTGTAGTTATTAGAAACATAAATTGAATAGCTACATCGTCAGTCATTGTGCAATTCTCCATTTTTATGTAATAGATTCTGTAGTTTTGTTGATTCGGTATGTTTGTTTCACACACGTGTTAAGTTTACGTGGTTGTTATTTGTAAGAAGTCGTCGCTGAACGATTCACATCGTTTATAGTTCACTTCTATTGTTACACAGCAAGATGGATGCACTGAACGAATCACATCATTTATAGTTCACTTCTGTGAACGATTCCATTGTCTATTGTTACACAACACACTAAACCTGGAGTAATTTAAGCTTATTAATCAAATAAATAATTCTACTTACTGTTTTTTATATGCTCCCCTGTATGTAATTTCTATTTTATACTTATTTCATTGTTATTTTCCACCCGAAGATCATTAAGAACGATGAATATTATTTAATATCTCCTATCTTTCTTCAAATAGTGTTCATATGCCATGTTAATTTTCATTTGTTTTCATAAGTTAACAATGATGCACATTGGAAGCAACACATAAGAAATTATTTTCCTACACAATCCACGCTATATTCACGTTGTTTTGAAATGATTAATCGAAGATGGTTTGCTTATTGTTTATTACACGCACATTTGTATGTAATTTCTATTCCATACGTTTTTCTTCTATCCCCCGATCATTAAGAATGGTGAATATTGTTTATGCTTGTTTCCTGTATTTCTTAAAATAATGTTATGTGGCATGTTAGTTTTTATTCGTCGTTATTTACGTAAAAATGATGCACCAAAAAATAAAAAAAATAATAATTTCGTCCTCACTCCACATCCCATTTATTCACATTTGTTTTTCAGTGATTTATTAAAGAATGTACCGGTATTTAAAATACTAATAATTTAGAAACATGTTACATAAATCATCCTTGTGCCAAAACAGAATGCTCCCTGGACCAAACTGTCGTATTTTGCAGTGGTCATCAGTACTCGCTGAAATGGGTAATAATAGTATAATAAAATAATGTTGTACGTAGCATTTAGAAACATGTTACATAAATCATCATTGTGCCCAAAACAGAATGCTCCCTGGACCAAATTATCGTATTGTGCAGTGGTCGTCAGTACTCGCTGAAATGGGTAATAATATAATATAATTGTTTTGCACGTAGCAAGCGGGGTATTGGGGCTGCAAGTCCCGATGATGATCCGACGTGTAGCACATGATGAAAAAAGCGGGGTATAGGGGCTGCAAGCCCCGATGATGATCCGACGTGTAGCACATGATGTAAAAAAAGCGGGGTATCGGGGCTGCAAGCCCCGATGATGATCCGACGCGTAGCACATGATGAAAAAGCGGGGTATCGGGGCTGCAAGCCCCGATGATGATCCGACGTGTAGCACATGATGTAAAAAGCGGGGTGTCGGGCACTTAAAAGTGCCTTTTGAAAGCATGGTGATGCGCATTTGACAAACCCAGTGTACGTACTTGCTAATAATCCCTTTTTATTTGTCGTTATTTACGTAAAAATGATGCGCCAAATAATAATAATAATTTCGTACTCACTCCACTTCCTATATTCACATTTGTTTTTCAGTGATTTATTAAAGAATGTATCGGTATTTAAAAGACTAATAATTTAGAAACATGTTACATAAATCATCCTTGTGCTAAAAGAGAATGCTCCCTGGACCAAATTATCGTATTTTGCAGTGGTCGTCGGTACTCGCTGAAATGGGTAATAATATAATATAATATAATTATGTTGTACGTAGCAAGATCGATTATTCAATTGATAGGATATTTTATGAGGTTGTCATGACTGAGGTATCTATTGTCAATTGCTTTTATTTGTCAGAAGGCCTTGACTGACGGGTATATAAGGACTGGCGCTCTTAGGGGTGGAGGTCGGGGTTTGGGACGGCTCACAAGTAACAAGAGGAGAAGGGATAGAGACATCTAGTATTTTAAAGATTTATGTCGTTCACTAGATGAGTTGATTCAACTAACCTGGAAATAATGTGAATCGTTCAGCGACGACTTCTTGTAAATAACCGTTTACGTTATGTTTAATTTTCATTGTGAATGGGCCTTGGCTACTTAAGTTTGTGGCATATGTTTATGTGCTTATGTTAATGTTTACGTTATGTTTAATTTTCATTGTGAATGGGCCTTATGCTATACTTCGAAAACTGCTTCCATCTCTACGATTCCACCAGCCTCGGCGAAAATGTGTTAATTCCGACTGTTAATTCAATTATTGAAGCAACAGTGAGTACCACTAACACTCACCCTAGTAACAATATCTACGCAAGTCTTGGTTTCCTTACGTGTGTAGCTGTGGGTCCAAGCTCGAGCTATTAGTTTTGTCCATTGATGAGTTTACTTCTTCTGTGAATGGATTACATAATTCAGCTGAGTTTCTGCTGGTCCAGTTGCACGAAACGAGAGCAATGATGTGCAATGGTGACGGGCACCACGGGATTTCTCTCTCATGGTGCAATACCTCATGATTAAGGTAGAAGCATTAACTCTAGACGAGTGCTATAGTTACGTCATCCTGAAACGTTCGCTGAAGCATCCCGTGGAGTTGTCTCCTGGTACAATCAATGGTATGATGGACAGTGACGTAGCGTCAATGTAAGCTGAAAAGCTCAGCTTCCCCAGTTAATAATAATTTCATAATAAACCTGCAGTCTATGGACAACATTATTTATTAATTTTAATAGAATTTATATTTACGCGTTAAATATTGTGATGCGGCAGTTCAGGATGATTTCTGATGCAGCAGTAAACAAGAAGCTTGCACACACCAGCTTCCAAGCAGACTGGTTTCTTTCACTCATTCATCTGTGTAACCCACCCCGCAGATTTTCCATCCCTTTCTAACTTAACTACCCTGGTCGCAATTGACATTTAAAATAAGTAGTTTCGAGTTATCCCTTTCGTTCAGTTGAGTTCAGTTGAAGTGTTAGTGTGCATTGTGGCTGATATAATAAATAATGAGTGAAATAACAGTTCCTGACACCAATTTACTTGAATTTTTTTAGGACAATTGTATTATCAAGACTGACTTACGAACAAAAGTGTGATCTAAAAAACAAATGACCGACTCCTTGCTGTCAATGAAGGACACAATCGAAAGACAGATGCGTACTTACGTAATGATACTAATACTGTATCTATTGACCGTTAATATTGTGATTTCTCTAAGAATGACAGGGAGTGAGCTAATGTTATATGTATACGTGTCTATTTGTTAGAGATATGTGTAAACCGTGAAATCATATTTTACTACGTATCATTTGAGGTCATGCCTTATTGGTGTTACTTACGATGTTCCAACCAATCTTCGACTGCTGACTTGACATTGACTACTATTTATTTTAAGACTATATTTTTGTAATACGTTTTCTCATATTGCATGAAAGACAACTTGAATTAGCTTCCCCTGCTCAAGATTTCATGCTACGCCACTGATGATGGAGTAATTTTACCTGGTTTTCTGCATAGGAAATAAGGATTGTTGTGACAGAGAAATTGTGTACTTATGGCAGGAAACAGAAGTGTCAAGAAAACATTTCTCAACATCATCTTAACTCAGTAAAAAATTTCCCGTAGGTTCACTGCTTTTGTTTTCTCTGATTTACCAGTTATTTAGATTTTTGACCTTCTGAACATTAATTTTCTTTAATATAAAATGTATTATTATTATTTTTTTATTTTAGTAGGTTTTTTACGACGCATTGTGAACATCTTAGGTTATTTAGCGTCTGAATGAGATGAAGGTGATAATGCCGGTGAAATGAGTCCGGAGTTCAGCACTGGAAGTTACCCAGCATTTGTTCATATTGGGTTGAGGGAAAACCCTGGAAAAAACCTCAACCAGGTAACTTGCCCCAATCGGGAATCGAACCCGGGCCAACTGGTTTCACGGCCAGACGCGCTAACCGTTACTCCATAGATGTGGACTTATTATTATTATTATTATTATTATTATTATTATTATTATTATTATTCAGTTATTTTTTTCAATGATTTACTTCAATTTGAGATAAATTTCAATAAACCTTTAGTATTATCTTATACAATGCGTTCGAAAAAATATGCATTAAAACAGTCTTCATGAAAAGAGAATGTTAATTTTATGATTTTTTTATCAATATTCTTTTTTATAAGCCCTAATAATAAAAGAATATAAGAGTGAAAACTAGTAAACAAAGTTATAGAAAGAAGTATACCAGATCTTGATTTGGGTTCAGAGAACATAATTTTATGGTTAGGCACACAAACCTGGTCATACTTCATGTATTTTAATTAATTGCTGTGGGATACGTTTTAATATTCATACCTTGGTACCAATATTTTTAGTCAATTATAATGTTATACACAGCATTAACATAAATTTAGAGCTTAGTAACATAGTTAATATACGTAGATATTACAATGTACCGAAGTACATATAATATTTCCATAATTTCTTCATCATAGTTAATATAGGTTAACCACTTCCATGTATTAAAATAAACTAGTCAACTAGAGAATTAAACTTAGTTTATTTTAACACATGAAAATGTGTTACATTAACTATACCGGTATTACTAAGTGATATAAAGTGTTAAAAGTGTGTAATAGAAATGAATAAATTTAAAGCCTTTATTTACATAAAATGTACAGGCTTTCTCTTTAGAAAAATTTAATTCCATGTTCGCTTACTTAATAGAAATTTATCTATCTTGCTTTCTTTACAACTTACTTTCAAAGGAGATTAGATATGCTCATCTTACCCACTTTCTTTCAAGAAATGATGACGGGGAAGGCACTTTCAGCTTTAAATCATGCGAAAACCACATTCATTATCATCTTGTAGAGCATTTTTCAAAACCCAAGAGCAAACAAGTCTGTCATACTAAAACATATTTAAAAATCAATATAATTTCTATTTTTCAGCTTTAAATCATGGAAAACCACATTCATCATCATCTTGTAGAGCATTTTTTCAGAACCCAAGAGCAAACAAGAATGTCATACTAAAATATATTTAAAAATGATATAATTTCTATTTTTCAGCTTTAAATCATGGAAAACCACATTCATTATCATCTTGTAGAGCATTTTTTCAAAACCCAAGAGCAAACAAGTCTGTCATACTAAAACATATTTAAAAATGAATATAATTTCTATTTTTCAGCTTTAAATCATGGAAAACCACATTCTTTATCATCTTGTAGAGCATTTTTTCAAAACCCAAGAGCAAACAAGTCTGTCACACTAAAACATATTTAAAAATGAATATAATTTCTATTTTTCAGCTTTAAATCATGGAAAACCACATTCTTTATCATCTTGTAGAGCAATTTTTCAAAACCCAAGAGCAAACAAGTTTGTCATACTAAAACATATTTAAAAATGAATATAATTTGTATTTGGGATTGGTATGAATGAAAAGGAGAGGTTAATAATGATCCCAGCAATGCGATCTCTAGGATCTGTTGTGCATCCCTGAGTCTTAGCCTCTTATTAGTCCTAACCCTTTTAAGAAGATATCGTTTCCTTTTATGGAAGCTTCTAATAGGTCACTCAATGTTAGAGGAAAAAAATCCATACGAGTGATCTCTTAATAGTGAGAGCTTTTCACAATCACATATTATAGGAAGACAGTTTCATCTGCTCTTTTACATCTGAGACAAGTTGGTTCAGGTACATTACTGGAGCTTGTCAAGCGGTGATTATTATTATTGTTATCCAAATATTGAAACCCTATTTTACCTTTGGTACATTAGGGTTGTAGTTTGTTACATGTGAAATACATTATATGTAGTGATAATACACAATTTTAAAGAATTAATAGTAGGTCTGAGTCATAGTTACAATATAAATCCACTAATTAAGAGACAGTAAACAATACTAAATACGTTATACAATAATTGCTTTCAGTTAAAACAAAATGAAATAAAATTAGAAATTATAATCGAAGGTGTAGAGGAATTGCAAGATTATTACATTAATTTGTGATTTTATACATAATTTTAAGCAATAGTAATGAGGTAATGCACAGAATTGGCTTAGTTACAAATAAAACACCTATTATATAGTTGGTTTGCGATAGTAAAAAAAAAAATAAAAACAAAATTACTTACGGTTACAAACTATATACCTGTCATCAAATAGTGAACAATAGTAAAATCTATAATACAAACATAGTTATTGTTGTTATTACTATTAGTATGTCCCAAAGAGAGACATCTTGTTTTAGATAGTGCATTAGGATTTTATATCATCATTAATTTACATACAATTAATAGCTACAGTCTTGCATGGATGTGGTGTATAAACTCTGTGAATTGTTTGTAACAACATTTTTTCCTAAGAAAATGGTAAAGGGGTGTGCAGTAATTTAAATTGCAGTCCGAGATATATCTTACAAAGTGTCTTTTCCTTTCGAACACTGGACAGTGAAAAATCAAATGTTCAACAGTCTAATTGTCTTTGCATATGCACAGAGATTCTTCTGCACTTTTGATCCTAAATATTTCAAAGTAGGAACCGAATTTTCCATGGCCGGTCATAAAGTGAGTGAAAAAGAAGTCTGTTGAGAACTGACTGCAACATAGTCTGTCTTGTACATTGGGAAAGAATAATTTCTTGGTCACAGAGCCTTTAACACTAGAGTTCACCAATAGGTGGCTAGCGAACAGCACGTGGCCTATCAGAGGTTTGGTTCTGGCCTCAAGAGCAGAAAATGAAGCCTAATTTGTCAGATAATGTAGTTTGGCGAAATAAGTTTTATTTTTTTATACTAGATTAGATTCAACTTTTACATAATTTCTCAAACACATTTTAATGATACGATGTGTTGTTAGACAAGTTAATACCCTCAGAGATAAAATATATTTTTGCAGAATTAAAAGCAATGTTATTTTAGATAAACCAAGGCAGTTTTCGATTTGAGTATGATAGTTCAGGATTCAGGAGAAATTGAAAGTACTTTAATATTACTGGTACTTATTTTTGGACAAATATGTGGATAATTTTGAAACTTGCAAGACTCTTGCACTATATGAAGAGTCCACTGCAAGAATGATGGATGTCACTTTCTTGTCGAAAATGAACCAGGACTGTCAATGCATAGCTTAAGACATATAGAATGTACATAGAGAGTTACATGGCATTAACACTGATAGTCATTGTCCAGTAATGATCGGAAAATCAGTTACGCTTTGAGCGCTAAGCATTTCAAACTTTCAATTGCTTCTCCTGCAAAATGTATTCCAAATGACATCCATCATTCTTGCAGTGGACTCTTCATATGTTTTCTCGATATGTGAATCAACTTACTGGCGTGAATTAAGCTTTTCCATCATGAATAATATAAAAAAATTACAGAAATATATTGTCAGTCGCTTTCAAGATTTTTGAGATTATGCATTATCTCATACACCCACAATGTATATAAAATCTTCAATGAAAATTGTACTTGTTTCTCTCATTAAGATATTCTGGATTCAATTAAATATGTAATAGATGTAAAAATGTTTACTAAGAAAGCCATTGAAGATGTTAAGTTATTGTTAATAAATATTAGAAATCACAAAAAATAATTTCAATATTTTCATTGACCCAAAATAGAAAAAAAAAAAAAACTTAAACATTACGTACATTTTTATTAGTAAATATTAATTTTAAATGTTATTTTATTGTAATTTATTCATGTAACTTTATTATGTATTGCATTCTCTCCTCAGCACAAGAACACACTCATTCGGAGCAGTGCTACAATTTTGTATATTTAAAATTTCTTTGTAAATTTTCTAGCAATATTATTATTATTATTATTATTATTATTATTATTATTAACTAAACTAATTATTATTATTATTATTATAAACTAAAAAAACTCCAAAAGGAAATAACATTTCAATGGATACCTAGTCATTGTAGTATACCTGGAAATAATCGATAATATTGCAAAACAAGCAACATATTTGCAACCATGACCTCTTCAAGTGATATCTCTATCCAGTGCTTTTGCTTCAGTAAAATCTCATTTTATAAACCTATAGATCAACAATTGGCTCTCTTCTGACAAAGGAAAAATTTTACAGTCTGTACAAAAGAAACCAAATGACCTGGAAATGTACAAAAACTTGCCCAGACATGTTCAAACATTTTTAACAAGAGCCAGAACAGGTCACATTGTCACTCAATTGTACCTACACCGATTTCACATTTCTGATAATCCTACTTGTCTGTGGTGTAATAATCATGATGAAGATCTGGAACACATTCTTCTATACTGTCCATCCATAAACCACAAAATAAGTAAATTAAAATCATCAATACCAGTTGCAGAAGACACAGCCCTGCAGTATATATTGACTACACCCCAACTCTGGCTACTAGCAACAGGCATCTATAATGAACACCGATCAAAATACCTTCATTTCTCGTGAAAAACAACAACTGAATAGACTACAGTGGACTATAGTGGACTTTATGTTGTTAGCAAACAGCTGGATACATTAACAAGATTTATATTATTATTATTATTTGAGCATTAAATGCTCATTTCTGTTGTCTGGCCAGCATAAATACACAAACAAATCTGTGGTCCTTGAAAAATAATGCAGGACTGTTGCATTGTTTCCTTCAGTGTCCTGTGCACGATAATATAACTGTTTCCTGTTTGGCATAAGTAATTACCTATATCTCCTATTTCTAGCTCCTTCCAAAACAGTCTTTAGTATTTGCATCAGTGACAGATTTTCAGTACTTCTTACGTTTCCTGGATACCCATTCCCCGACTGCCTGCTTTATTTCACTGTAAGATATGCCAGTAAGATCTGTGTTTTCGATATAAATGTATTACCAGTATAAAATATTAGTTGCTTATACAGTATGTAGCAAAAATGTTTTAAATTCTGTTAATTAACTTAGATAGTTGATAGCCGTCCCAACCAGGGTTTAATAATCGGCCTCCTAATCAATTCTAAATGAATATTTATATTTAATTCAATTTTTCTTTAATAGAAACCCTAGTTAGATAGGCTATCATTTAGAAATTTATTTGAAATACAACAAACGATTTAGACTACAAGACAAATTACATTTTATAAAGAATATAAGTGATGATTAATTATGCTAATCAATGACTTCAGTGCAGTGGAGGATATCATGTCCAGGGTGCTGTCAGGAACTTTTAATTTTCGGAAGACTTCTAAAGACTGCCATGGGATTATGCCTCTAGCCCCAATCATAATTCCTATAACGTCCCATGTCTTGATGTTATATTTGGTCCCCAAATTGCTGCAGCATGGCAGATAAATTGCCCGTTTTTCTTTGCAGACTTCTCTAGGTTGTTCCTCGCTGTTCTCAAAACAGACTGTGGGATCGAGAATGAGTCCACAATTTTTTTTTTCGGTCTATAATAATATCTGCTCTTCTAGTTGAACCGTCAGCAGAAAGGCACTCAATTTCCTCGTACACCTCATACTTATCAGCCCAGCAAAGTTCATTTGCAATCAAAATTGCTTTACATTTCAAAATTAAGCCAATTCTTTTTTTTTTTTTTTTTTTTCAGTGTTATGATTTATGTTTAGCATTATCTCATCATGTTATATGAAACTTTCAAGTATTGTTGTTACTTTATTTCCTTGTAGGTCGTCCACAATCTCATTTTACAGGCCTATGATGAGCAGTTTCGGGTCGATGATCATTCTGCCAATATTGTAATGACATTACTTTCTACTTTAACTTTTAATTCTGCTTGTATGTTATTAATTCCTTGTCTTAACTATGAATTCTAAGGCTCATTCGCAAAGAAAATTAAACATAACGTAAGCGTTAACTTAAGAATATAAACGTTACGGTAAAATCAAGAAGTCATACCATCATTCATGATGGGAACATAAACATAACAGCAAACATACTTGGTAACCATGGAAACATAACGACGCCATTTCCTCATATTCTGTCGTATAGTTCAGCGCTCCACGATTGTGTTCTGTTTGCAAATCACGTAAAGCATAAGCATGAAAGTTTGGAGTTTGCAAACTTTCATGTTAACGTCTTACGGTAATGTTTATGTCAATGCTTATGTGAATCATTGTGAATGATCCCATTTGGTAGCCTGGGCGCAAACTTCTGTGTTTATGTTACGGTTATGTTTAATTTTCATTGTGAATGGGCCTAAAGGTTTCTTTAGAAACACATTTAAACTCCTTCATTTGTCTCTGTCCTTTTTCAAGATACACCAATCCTCCCCCATACCTAGTGTGAAAAAAAAAATTAGTTCTACGTCAAAAGGGAATAACAAGGAGAATACAATGATGACAAGGGGAATACAAGGAGAATACAATGATGACAAGGGGAATACAAGGATAATACAATAATGACAAGGGGAATACAAGGAGAATTCAATGATGACAAGGGGAATACAAGGAGAATACAATGATGACAAGGGGAATACAAAGAGAATCAAAGCAGTAGTGGGGAAAGGAGGTTACATTTTTATGCGATTGTTAATTCCCAAGTTACATCCCAGACATAGTGACTTGGTTCTATATCAAAATCCAAAGGTCACTTCCTATTTCAAAGTGACTTCAGATGAAATTTCATATTATAGTAGTTTGACTTTATTTATTTTAAAACTTCTTATGATAATTCCCTTTATACAACTATATGGATTATCTGTTTGCAATTTTTTTCCTGCATACAGCAACTGTTTTGTCTTGGATATGTGATAATTAGGGCTAGGATTTTGATGAAATTGCATCTTTTTTCTAGTAAGCCAGAAACATAGCTGCTTTAGTATTTATATGTTATGTGATAAGCTGAATGTTTTAAAACATATTTGTTAGGGCATTTTTTATCTCTTACAACTCATAACAGCATTTTTTTGTTTTATTCAGTCATGTTTTGGGGTAATTTCATTTAATTTTGGCTATAAATCCCCATTATTAATGTAAAATATTTTTTTCTTTTGATATTTTCTCTGCATATTTTTTCATTTAATACGCATTATTTTGTATATTATTTTAATCGTTTTTCTACACAAACTTGTCATTTTAACGTAGTACACCCCAACATAATGGATCAGTCCAATACCCCTTCAATATAGACTCCTCTATACCTGCTAGTTCCGGATAAGAGTGGCCTTGTGGTAGACTACATGGAACTATATCAGGTAAAATAATTAAAGTGTACTACTTAGAAAAATTAAATATAGCTGAATGTTGGAAGCCTACTAGAATTTAATTTAATTACTAGTCTAAATATTAATGTTCCTACTCAGCCAATTATGTAAGATCAATTTTTAGGGCATTTTTTAAAGATTTTTAGTTCATAAATGCATTGTTTTTAGGACATTTTTTCATGATTTATAGGTCATCAAAATCCTAGCCCTAATGATAATATATATATTTTTTTAGCAAATTTGCTGGTTTTTTAGCTTTTAATAATTCACTAAGCAGTAATATGAACACAGTAATAAATTAACATAGAAATCATGATATGAATGTTCAATCAAAAGTATTTTTCTAGTTTTCCTCTCAATTGCTTAAAAAACACACACCCCAACCTTCTAAATAGTGAATTTCGTTTTATATGAAGGAGCTACACTTCTGATTGGTCCCAACAGAATAGGTGTCACAGTACCAATTTTTCCTGGTGATTGAATACCTAAGTCTATTTCTGATCACATTTACAGTGAAAGTCTAACTTTTTTTTTTCTATTCAGATGTATCCTGCACCGTACTATAGTGGTCTAAAGCATCACATCTGGACTTGCTCTACAAGACAAGTGCTGGTTCGAATCCTCATGGGGAAGTAATTGTCTCATTAAATTTCAGCCAATGTACGGAACCGGTGCCAACCCCCATCGTGATGAATTTGAAGGAACTACGCTAGGTAGCAAAATCCAGCTTGAAAACCAACTATTTTGGCTGGGGAGATCTTGCAAGCCACACGTTACCCTCATGCTGGTTGGATGATCGTTCACCTCTGCTGAGGCATGTGGACGTGAGGCCAGCAGTTGGTTGGTCGATCTAGGTCCTTCATGGGCTATCACGCCATGAATTACTATTAATAACAATGAAAGAGGCTTAGCAAAGGTGACGAGATGTTAAAAACAACACAAACTGTAAACAAAAGATTAGATAGGAATTATTCAATCCACATATTTTTTTATCACCAAGATAATTTTTAAGACTATTCCGTCTGTCCCACACAACTCAAGATGTTCCTGTTCTCTCCATATCCTTTCGGGTCTCCCATAGACTCATCATCCATTAGGTCAGTAATGTATAACCTTGAGTAGTTTATCAAATTATGTTAAGATTAAAAAGTATTGATTTTATACAGCATCAAGTTTTTTTAATTCCAGAGACTCTGTTATACACTTAACGCCCATGTACTGCATATTATTTTTTGGCACAATCATAAGTTATATCTTTATTTTATTTATTATGTATTTTAGTTGTGTATTAATTATGATCTAAACCTTTGTCATTTTGTTGATGGTAATGTGTAATTCTCTAGTGACCGTGTTTTTATATGAGTGTCTTTTATGTGTATGCATTGTTCAAATGAATAAAAAGCTATTGCAATATACGAAATTGAGGTGTCTGAATCTTTTTCTATAAATAAAGAGAATTACAGTCTTTACTCCACAACATCAATAACGGTTCCGGACAATTGGCCACAGAAAATTGGTAACTGGGACAACTGGCCACTGAAAATTGGTAATAGGGACAATTCGTCACAGACAATTTGCCACACCGTCCATTATCCAAAAATGGGACTGTATACAACAACCACCTTTCTCCTTGTACGGTCTTAGTGTATCTGTCGGCTATAACGTTCAGTTCGTCAATATTCCTTGGTTCAGGCGGTAGGTCCAGCTTCCTGGCACGGCGCACAGTTTTTTTAATAGATGGTTTCTTCGGTAGATTCACATTGGCTTCGCTTGCAATATGCTGTAACTCATTTTGAATAATGACAGACGTTGGTTCTCGGGAAGTCCTGCCATTGCCTTCATGTTCTCTACACATTCCTTTGCCTTAATCCTTCCCCAGTCTGCAGAATGATTCTTGTGTTCAGACAGTTCTTTGACGACGCTGCTTCCATCTTCTGATAACGTGACTGTTGCATTACACCAGCCACGCATGTCACAGCGCCAAGCAACTCCATTCTTATTTTCTCTAAGTCTCGTGTACATGTAGCCAAGATATATTAATTTGTCAGAGCCTCTTTCTGATTTTGTGAAGCGAATTTCTTCCGCCATAGTTCCTAATTAGTTTACAGCTTCTGGATTTGTCTTATGTTACCATAGAAATATATTATAAATTGTTGTGAATTTGAGTATTGCCTTGACTTTTAATGTGTGGCGAATTGTCTTTGATACGAATTTCAATTATGTGGCGAGTTGCCTCTGTGGCCAGTTGTCCCCAACCCCATCAATAATTGTTCAAACGTCATGTTCAATTCTAATGTTAATAAATGAAGTTACAACTTGTTATGTCAAGAGTTCTTGTCCTTTTTTTTATTTACAAGTGACTATATTTCAAGTTTGTAGAGAATTTACTTACTGCACTGTTATTTTCAGCGTTTCCATAGTAACCATTGAACGTGTTGCATCTTCAAGTTACATGGCATGCTACAACGGTGGTAAGTATGCAAAAAGGAATTTAAATTTTCGTTTTGATTTTATTACATTTGTTACAAATGTGAACATCAATACCAGAAATATGTTTAAAAATTTTTTCTACTTGCTTTCCGCATCTTAGTTCTGAAACCCAGACAAGAATGGGACCACGTGATTAGTCGGTAGCAGTACCTTCTTCTAATCATGCAAGTAAAATGCCACTAGAGTAGGATAAATAGATAAATCAAGACCTTTCATGAGATTACTGTTGATAATTTTCGCAATAAAATGTTCGTCGAATAAAACCACATTCTACCAAATCTGCTTGGACACGAAAATCAACACATTATATAAAATAAATACATAACTCACTAATTATATTATATAGGCTGTTTGTATACATTGTTGGTAATATTATTAGCCGGGGATTTAATTTAAGATTATTAAAATATATTATTTAGTTGAAGGGCATTATGGATACTAAGATGAACTAAGTATATTTAAGGGACACTAGGACAGAATTTTTAAATTTTTACAATTTTAATCAGATTTATTTCATTTTTTCAGTTAGATGCATTAAGAACAAGGGTGTTCAGATTTTAAGTTCAATCGACCTGCTAGTTTAGAAGTTAATTTTATTTTAAATATGTAAATTAGTGACGTAATCAAAGTGTTCCATGCGCATTATATTCAAATACAACAGATTCAGGGTTTTTTTTTTTCTTATGGAATCAAGGCCAATATTTTAACATTGAGAAATTCATGATATCTAGTTTAGTTTGGGCAAAATTTTTTTAATATCACACATTTATTCAACATTTTTATTTACACAATTTTTTCTTCTTCTTCTGCCTGACAAGTGTTAGGCCACAAGGCCTGTTACAGTCTCACATAAAATTTTCACGCCATCTCTTAGCAGGACGACCCACAGATCTTTGGCCGTGTGGTACATAATCATAAATTGCCTTTGGGAGTCTACTATTACTCATTCTTTCCAAATGATGTTTCCAATTAGACTGATATTGAACAATGTAATCTAAAACTGGTTGAATTTTTAGTTCCTTTAAAATTTCACAATTTCTTTTCAGATCCCATTTAGTATAGCCCGCTGATCTTCGCATGAATCGCATTTCACAAGCCGTTATTCTGCTTTTATCTGCTTTCCTCAGTGTCCATGCTTCGCTGCCATAGCTGAGCATCGGTCGTGCCAATGTGTTGTAGAGACGTATGGATGTGTTTCATCACACTATTTATAATGCCCATAGCTTTTGTATATTTTATATATTATTTTTAATGTACCGAAGTACATATGATATTTCCATGCAGATATTCTGCGTTATCATACGATGAAAGAGTAATGGAACGGAGACAAATTCTTCGGCACCGGGATTTGAACCGGGTTTTCAGCTCTACATGCTGATGCTTGCTTTATACACTAAGCCACACCGGATACCACCCCAGCGTCGGACAGAATTGTCTTTGATTAAGTTCCAACTCTTGGGTTCCCTCTAGTGGCCGCCCTCTGCACTACATCATAGATGTCTATGACGTAGGACGAAGTCCACACATGTGCTAAGGTGCACTCGTTGAGTGACTAGTTGGCTGTGAAGTGATTTAAGACGGCGCTTATTCCGTCGGATCCCGGCCAACTAGTCACTCATAATGAGTGCACCTCAGCACATGTGTGGACTTCGGTCCTATGTTCATAGACATCTATGACGTAGTGCAGAGGGCGGCCACTAGAGGGAACTTAATCAGAGACAATTCTGTCTGACGCCGGGGTGGTATCTGGTGTGGCTTGTGGATAAAGCATCAGCACGTAGAGCTGAAAACCCGGGTTCCAATTGATCTGTTCCATTACTTTTTCATCTTGTGTATTTATTAATTTTCTGTGATATGTCCAGTTCTTCAAAAATGGAAAGATTGTAACCTAAATATGGGAAACTATTACATCTTTCTAATATTTTATTACCTGAGACAAATTTTACTTTGTATTGGGTATTTACAACAAAATGCCATTTTTAGCTCTCAATTTTCAAGATACTTAAATTCTCTCATTCTTCTATATTGTCCATCCATAAACCACAAAAGAAGTAAATTAAAATCATCAGTACCAGTTGCAGAAGACACAGCCCTGCAGTATATCTTGACTACACCCCAAATCTGGCTACTAGCAACAGGCATCTATATTGAACACCGATCAAAATACCCCTCATTTCTCGTGAAAAACAACAACTAAGCCACACCGGATACCACCCCAGCGTCGGACAGAATTGTCTTTGATTAAGTTCCAACTCTTGGGTTCCCTCTAGTCCATGCCCTCTGCACTACATCATAGATGTCTATGAGCGAGGATCGAAGTCACACATGTGCTAAGGTGCACTCGTTGAGTGACTAGTTGGCTGTGAAGTGATTTAAGACGGCGCTTATTCCGTCGGATCCCGGCCAACTAGTCACTCATAATGAGTGCACCTCAGCACATGTGTGGACTTCGGTCCTATGTTCATAGACATCTATGTTTAGTGCAGAGGGCGGCCACTAGAGGGAACTTAATCAGAGACAATTCTGTCTGACGGGGTGGTATCTGGTGTGGCTTGTGGATAAAGCATCAGCACGTAGAGCTGAAAACCCGGGTTCAAATCCCGGCGCCGGAGAGAATTTTTCTCTGTTCCATTACTTTTTCATCTTGTGTATTTATTAATTTTCTGTGATAGGGCCTATGTCCAGTTCTTCAAAAATGGAAAGATTGTAACCTAAATATGGGAAACTATTACATCTTTCTAATATTTTATTACCGAGACAAATTTTACTTTGTATTGGGTATTTACAACAAAATGCCATTTTTTAGCTCTCAATTTTCAAGATACTTAAATTCTCTCATTCTTCTATATTGTCCATCCATAAACCACAAAAGAAGCAAATTAAAATCATCAGTACCAGTTGCAGAAGACACAGCCCTACAGTATATATTGACTACACCCCAACTCTGGCTACTAGCAACAGGCATCTATATTGAACACCGATCAAAATACCCCTCATTTCTCGTGAAAAACAACAACTGAATAGACTACAGTGGACTATATATTGTCAGCAAACAGCTGGATACATTAAGAAGATTGATTGATTAAATTCTCTCAGCGTTATGTCTCAGATAATGAAAGCATGGACATGTACGAATATTTTCATTAAATTTGGCGAAAACTGCATGCGCATGGAGAATTTTGAACATCTTAAATGTAACAATTTCAAAGGCATGTTGGGTCCGATAAGTATAATAATAAAAAAATTTTAAATATGTATGGATTTATTACCATCAGAATTACTTATCAATAATCAAACATTAAACCAATAGATTATTACATGAAATGGTACATAATGACCGATGAACGTTTAAAATTTTTTTATCTTAAATGTAGTTTCGAGAAAAAGACAAATTCGTGAAAAGAGATGCAATACTGACACAGGGAGCAGGCCTATAAAAAATCACTCCAGAACCTCAAAGACGACGTAGATGAAAAAACTGCTTACTACCAACTTCCTAAAGTTCCCAAAGAATATTTTCGTGCACAAAAACGAAATAAAACTGATTTAATCATCTTCATTTTGGTCTCCCATTGCTTCATTCTGAATTTATAACAGTAGTCTTGATAACTTTGTGTCGCCTATATTTGACACGTCTCTTATTTAGTTCAATGTAATAATTCTGTATCTTGTACAGTTTTTTCTTGTAATTTTACAAGTTTAAATTGGTTCCTAACTTCACACAATTTCTGTGACACCTAGTAATGGTCGAAGAAATTTAATTTGCTAGGTTTTCAATCTCATTTACTGAATCTTTCTCTAAAACATAACATTCGAAACTAAAAAAGTAATGATTTGTTTTTAATATGATTCTGAATGTGGTGTTGCTATCAATACCACGTCATCAGGCATCTCTGTATTCAAGTTTTTCTCAATAGCCATGGCCCGCTCATCGAATTCGCTGCCGCTGAAAATCAAGGGTAGTCTTAGTGCTCAGTTGTTTAAAATTAGGTTGTTTAGAAATATTTTAAATGCACAGAATTAGTTTTTTTAGGTATAATTGTTATTTATTATTATTATTGTTCTTATTTTACACAGTCATTACTTTATTTTTCCATTAACACTAATATCTAGGTAATTGTCATTGTCTCAATGTGAACCATGCTATGCTGATCATACTAATTGTACTATTCCTTTAGTTGTGAGATTATATTCATATGTATTATTTCTGTTTTTAAGCTAATACTTGTATACTAGAATGTATTTTCCTGCTTGTGATTATGTATTCAGTCTCTGTTTTTATTATATATATTTTTTATTATTATTATTATTATTTTAAAGTTAATACTGATTATGTATATGTATTCAATCTCTCTTTTTTACTTTATTATGTTTATTATTATTTTTAAGTTAATATTTGTACACCAGTATGTATTTTTCTGTATGTGATTTGATCCTGGTTGAGTGGAAGAGAAGGCCTGATGGCCTTAACTCTGCCAGGGACAATAAAACTTATTATTATTAATGTCTATGGTTGGTCACAGTTTGCTGACACTGCCTAAAAACACCTAATTCAATTAGAAATATGATATAAACCATCAAAATTATACAGACTGTTCATCTCTGTGTAGTGAAATTTTGTTTTTAATTCCTAAAAAAAAATAATGTTCTTAGGATTGATAGTAGTTCGAGTAAACGTAAACGACATTGTCAATTACCTTCCAACACGCTAAAACCATCACAATAGAGAGACAATGACTATCCTGATGTGTAAACCAGAATATCATCAGAGTTGCATTGTACGTGGCTGACAGAAGTAAATAATGACTGCCTACCATCATTTCCAAAAAAAAAATACTCACAGATAACATTTTTTTCTAGGGAAACCACAAAAGTTACATAATTTTACTAGACTTTTTTGTTCAGTAAATTATGCTCTATCACCAGTATTATTATTATTATTTTTTTTTTTGGCAATTTATATTGTATACATCCTGTATATAACTGTGGAATGAACTTTACATTAACAGACGGCCAGATCAATCAACAAATACCCTGTTTCAAGATGGTGGTCATTTTAGATTATACTATTCTTTTAAGATATATAGTGATATTTTCTTTAAACCAAGACTAATATTTAAATTGCACCTAAAAATTCAGAAGTTAATTAAAAATAGGAAACAACTATCTCCTAGTGCTTTATAAATGTATTAAAATGTAGAAATATTTCACATAAATTCGTTAATCCACTAGTAAACTGCACAAAGAAACAGGTTATTCTAAAACTTTAGCTTTCACTTGAAAATAAATTATGAAAATATGTCCTCAATTCTTTTCTATGAACAGCAAAAATCTCAATATCATATTCTTCCCAGAAAATAAGGAGGATATCTTACAGTAAACACAATCTCGTATATTACTCCAACTCTACTTTGACCTGGGTGGACAAATTCAAAGTCCATTATCTGTAGGATAATAAAGGAAATAATAGATAAGAATAGAAAGTGACAATTTTAGTTAATATGCGTTTTAACAAAAACATTTATACCAAGAGAGTAACATAAAAATATTGAAGTAGGTCACAAAAAAGTGTTGCTTTGTGCAATTCAAACAATTTCAGTTTCAAAAACCAATATAGGTCTAGGCTTTGTTCTCCAAAACATGAACACAAAGATTATTATAAATTTTGTTAGAACGCCATCAATATATAACATTTCACTTTATTGTTTGGCTTGTTATTAAATGTATGTGTATAAAACGCAAGATTAACTTTTAAATATTGCTCAAGGGGAAAAAACATTCAAAAAAGAAATCAATCTAGAAAAACTATATAAGCATGTATTTATTGGACGAACATGGTAATTATTTTTTTTTTACAAAAACATTGGAAGGGTAGTTACAAATTAACAGAAGATAATAGGGGGAATGTACCATGTGTACAGTAATGCCCAAAATGTACAAAACCACATAGCTGGGTTTCGATAGCGTTTAAAACATGACAGAGAGGAATAAAAAATTTTCCATATAATATAAAATAAAGTAATAAAGAAGAAATAATTACGAACCCTTTTGGACACGACTGTACACCAGTGAGCAATCTCAGTAACATGTTAAAATGGAATCCGGAGTTGAGGTATTCTGTTCTAAACCCCTGATATGAAATAGTACAACTTTTTGTTTCAGCCTTTTCAAAATGGAATATTTCATAAGACTAAAAAAATTTGTATATAATATCGAATTTAAGGCACATTGAGTCGATACAGTTACACTGTACATTTTTTTTTTCTACCGTTACATTGGAATGGTTAACTGTTGGTTTACCATTACAAAACATTCTTATATATTATACATAATATGAAATATAAAAAGCCAGTATTAAAACCACACTTATTGGCTGTATTGCTCCTCTAATTTGCACATAATCCGGGCTATCGAACGACTTCCTCCTCGCACAGATCTGATTTGAGCAGCTGCTTCGAGAGCAGTGATACATCAACCTACCAGCCTCTCAGAGCGCCGTCCACAAAACGGGCCGCCCCATCGATAAAACTGATATTAAAAAATGAAAGAATTAAGCAATTTTCGAGACACATTGCAATCTATAAATATTAACCATGTTTCTAATTTAATATAATCTCTCACAAAATCTTCTTTCTTAAATGAGATTCATTTCTTTTACGAAATTGAAGAATGGGATATGAATCAGTGGTTAGGGAACACTTTTTTTCTTTTAACATTTTAAAACTATCGTAAAGTCATACGTTATATTAAGTTATAAATAGCTGGAGAAAAATTCAGTTGGCACATCCAAACAAACTACAATTAATGCCTTCGAAATCACGGCACTATATTATGTAGTTCGCATGTTTTATTATATTAATTATATGTAATACTATAACACGAAAAAAAAAATGAAATATGATCCCGAATCAGAGAAATCAAAATATTTCCGTTGCGAAAATATTTTCAGAATTAATTTTGTGAAAGATAATATTACACATTTATACACAATACATTTGAACATTAATGTAAAAATAAATTTTGTTGGAAAAAAAATGCTATGGTCCCTTAGCTGTGGAATGTATAGTTCCAAGAGGGTTGTGGCCCTCAAATAGGCCAAGCGATTATCTGTACAGGAATATTGTAGTCATTTATATTGCGTTACCATGGAGAGGAAAAAAAAAAAAACAATAAAAATAAAGATATTATGAGAATAATCCGTACAAGATTGCAGTATCCAGAGATAATAATAGTACTCTCAAACAAATCCCACAAATTACTGGAAATTTCGTACACTGAATTATATTAAATATTCTTGAAATAATTACAAGAAACTAATATCAATGTCACCCAAAACTCAATGAATACTGCTACTATATGCAGAAAACCATTCTATAATCTGTCATTATAGAAGCTAAGACTGGTGGCAAATCTGGATACTGCAATATCAATCACAGAAAACATAGGTTCACTTATTACTATGTAGATATGAAATATTATGCACAGACTCAACTTACTGATAGGATGACAGCCTTCCAACTCAAATTCGCCTACTTGTCTTTATAATTTTACAACTTCATAACTTTACCATCAATTAAACAATATTCCAGAATAAGTCTCGTGTTGGAACGTGTGTTGATTTCAACGCCGATGTTAAGAAGCGAAGATATTTTGCTTGACAGCCTACCGACAGGTTTAATTTGATATGTGTTCATTTCTGACATTTTATTCACTTTTATTAACTCGCTAAAGACTTTCGAGACTTAATAATCAGTAACTGAAAAACACGGAACTCATCAACTAAATCCGTTAACTGGAAAACAATAACGCATCAGCCACAACGCTAACTCCATCTCGTTAGCATGCTGTAATTGATGTAATATCAATGGTTATCTGCTAATAATGATAAAGGAAAACAAAACAGTCATCCCAACTTATTTGTGAATATAACCCTTAGTTGTTAAACCATTTTAACACAAGATTTAGCACTGCAATTAAATAAATACAAGTACAAGAAAACTCCACAAAGAAACTGATATAAAAACAACAAAAAAAAATGTTGGCAGCATGTCTTACTTTCCTCTTTTCCTGAAAACTTTTGCCATAAGCAACGTCACTATTTACTATGGAACTAAGAAAAAAAAAAAGGCAATATAGAATCTATAACATATCTCACCACCATTGCCATCCAAGATGCTGGTGAAATATCCGACAGATTCCCAACAGATATTAAAACAAAAATACCTATAATGTAAACAAGCTAATAGCGTTGGTTCTGACATTGCAGGCTAACTGATCACAAATAGGTCCATCCATTTGTATCAAGTCAGAAATCTCAAATTCTGAGCCATAACATCCATCCAGTCTTCTAAATCATCACAGGAATCATTATTTCATACTTAATTTAATTTCCACGCACAACCTGAATCAGCTTACAAACTTCTTAACGGCATGGAGAAACGCTTTGTTTTTCTTTACTACTCGAAATGCCACCAGATTCCGTTCTGGTTAAATGCATTTTGGACGCCATGCCGTGTAGAAAAGCTGGTGCAAGTTCTGCATGGATTCAAGGCAAAGTCTATTTTGTGCTACGCGGCGATCTAGGAATTGAACACAATAATTGCGTCTACTTTGCCTTTTTACATACCCCTCGACTCTCTTATTTCATTATTATTAGTTCGCTTTCTCATTTATAAAACAAAGATAAGGCACTTGGTACTTTTACACCGTCTCTTTTCCTTCTAACTTCTTTGCTAAGTCCGCCACAAGTTCTTTGTAGACGAGTGGGTCGATGTTCTTACCGAGTTGGTAGAGGACGAACCAGTCTCCAATCTGGCACTTGCGGGAAATTGTTTCTATCTGCTCCTGCGGTGCAAGACGAGATCGAGCCCGGAGGAGATACATTCGAATCTGCGGGCCCAGGATCACAGCAGCTCGGTAGAGAAGAGAGAGGCCTGTAAGCACCGACAGGATCACGAACCAGAACCACAGGAACACGTAGATCTTCTCGTTGACGATGTTCAGGGGCAGGACACACAGCCCGTCGAACTTCTGCACCGTGCCCGAAGGACCGTATTTGTGGAATGTGCATTTTGTCACCTTTGGAAATACTCTGCTCATCGGATCTGCTCTGTCTTCAGGCTCCATTTCTGTAAATTTAACGACGTCCGAACCGTACGTGGTGAATTCCCCGTCTAGGAAGAAATCCATGAAATAAATTTGACCGACCACGTTGATGAAGTTGAGGGCTTCGCAGATGAAAAAGCGTATTGCGTAGAAATTCTGGGTGTGTAGATTGGTCGAAAAATAATCCACTAGCAACTTCTTTCGATCGGCTTTGCATTCTTCGCTTACTACAGGGCAATTTAGGTCTAGAACCAGCATCTTGATTCGTCCTCCTTCCCACGTTTTCCATAGATAGCGTGGCACATAAAACAATATGGCTTGGAAAAAAAGGACGAAGCAAACCCACTGGTAGTATTTGTGATATTTGACTTCGTCATTCTCGTTGTGACTGGACACGCCGGGATGTGCTACGTCCACACCAATCCTACCGCCAAGTCGGTTGGGTATCGTAAATGTAGAGTAGATCCAACAGTATGTGTCCATTACATTCAGTGGGATTTCGTCGACTATACAATCGATTGGGTCACCGATGTATTGTCGAGAAGTAACCAGCAACGAGAAAGCTATCAGGATTATCACGGTAGCTTTGTAATGAAGCCGAAACACGTTGTTATCTATACATACCGAGTCCAGTTTAAGCAGCCCCTTAACGGAGCCAAACACATCAAACATGGTTTACTTCTTTATGTTAAACTGCCGTTCACTTTAATCCAATCCCACACTAACCGACGACCAGCACTCGCACAAAGTTTGTTACAGCTATGGCGCTTAATAACGCCACAAGCCACTAGCACTAATATGTAACACCTTACTTAACAAACACACTTTCTCACACACACGTTTTCGCAAGCACGCCCTTGTCTGTCCGACTAAACGATCTTGCTCAGATGTTGTGTCTGTCGACTATGCCTCCGCGTCAGAGAGCTCCTACACAACATTGTCTAGTGGAAAGAACATGGCGCGCAGACGCACGAAGGGATAAAGCTGCTTGGAGTGGGGAACAACCTAGGGGCAGGACGGTTCCCCACCTCTCTACTCTCTAAGCAGGCTACCACTTATTGCATTCGATTTTCAAATACTGACGTTCGGTACTATGGAAACAGTGGGGGAAGTACTGAAAGCATAATGCAATCATTCCTTGAATTGCATTTCCCGCGGGTTCTTTGCTTGGAATCAGAAAATAATATTCCCTACTACAAAATTCTGAAATACTTCGATGTAGTTTTATACACAGTATACATTCCATTCAACTGCAAGACCTATATGCCGTATTTGTTGTATAAAAATAAAAGTAAACCACGAATAGCTGATAGTGTTTCACCATACGAAAATTTTAGAAGCTAATTGTTGATGATAGATGAGCTAGATAGATAGATTTATTCGTTCCATAATATTCTTACCTTTGCTTTATAGCATAGAATAAAGAACATGTCCAATTCTTATGTTTAAATATAAATGCAATACATATAAAATGCAAATATGAAATATGTACAGAATTAATACCTTAATAACAATAATATTTTATACAATGTAATATGTTTACCATTTAATAGTATTAAAATATTTACACAGTGCTGTGAAATGTCAAGAATTCTTCTACAGAATAGAAAGTGTGAGATATTAAGTAATTTTTTAGTTTTACCTTAAATAATGCAGGATTTTGGCTATGATTCTTAATGTCTTCAGGAAGACTATTGAACATTTTTATCGCCATATAACGTACTCCCCTTTGATAGCATGATAAATTTGATGAAGGCGTATGAAAATCATTCTTTCTGCGGGTATTTATACTATGTATGACTGAATTAATTGGAAAATTTTCTTTATTACATAAGAGGAAATTTATTAAGAGGAAATTTATTATATATATATATATGTATTGATTTGTTAAGGTTAGAATCTCTAATTTTTTTTAAATAATCTACATGATTCTCTAGCCTTTGCTCCAACTATTATTCTAATGGCTCTTTTTTGTAATAAGAATATATTTTTACTATCTGCAGAATTTCCCCAAAATATTATTCCGTAGGACATAATGGAATGAAAATAGGCAAAATATATTGTTTTTAAAATGCTGCTGTTTAGAAATTGTTGTAACGACCTAATTGCGAAGCGATAATAATAATAATACTTATTTACTTACTTATTTACTTACTTACTTACTTACTTACTTACTTACTGGCTTTTAATGAACCCGCAGGTTCATTGCCACCCTCACATAAGCCCGCCATTGGTCCCTATCCTGAGCAAGATTAATCCATTCTCTATCTTCATATCCCACCTCCCTCAAATCCATTTTAATATTATCTTCCCATCTACGTCTCGGCCTCCCCAAAGGTCTTTTTCCCTCCGGCCTCCCAACTAACACTCTATATGCATTTCTGGATTCGCCCATACGTGCTACATGCCCTGCCCATCTCAAACGTCTGGATTTAATGTTCCTAATGTCAGGTGAAGAATACAATGCGTGCAGTTCTGCGTTGTGTAACTTTCTCCATTCTCCTGTAACTTCATCCCTTTTAGCCCCAAATATTTTCCTAAGAATCTTATTCTCAAACACCCTTAACCTATGTTCCTCTCTCAAAGTGAGAGTCCAAGTTTCACAATCATAAAGAACAACCGGTAATATAACTGTTTTATAAATTCTAACTTTCAGATTTTTTGACAGCAGACTGGTTGATAAAAGCTTCTCAACCGAATAATAACAGGCATTTCCCATACTTATTCTGTGTTTAATTTCCTCCCGAGTATCATTTATATTTGTTACTGTTGCTCCCAGGTATTTTAATTTTTCCACCTCTTCAAAGGATAAATTTCCAATTTTTATATTTCCATTTCGTACAATATTCCCGTCACGAGACATAATCTTATACTTTGTCTTTTCGGGATTTACTTCCAAACCTATCTCTTTACTTGCTTCAAGTAAAATTCCCGTAATAATAATAATAATAATAATAATAATAATAATAATAATAATAATAATAATAATAATATAAATATAAATATGATAATTTTTAAAAGTTGTTCTGTGAAAATTGAAACATTTCACTATTTTACGTTAAGTACCAACAAAACTACACTTTACATATAACACTGTTACAGTATTTAGGCCAATCTTCGATATCGCCCCATATCACACACGGGACTGACGTCTTATTTAAGTTTTTTCTTGGGTTAGCTGGGTTAAATGAGGGTATAGCTGTAAGCCGAGGTATGTGACAAGGTTAGTGGGTTAATTGAAGGGATTATTTAAGTGATATCTCAAAATTAAATACGTTTTCGCTCCCATGTGTAGGTAGTGTGGGGGGGATACCGAAGTTTCACTCAGTATTTAGGAATAAAGGAAAGTTTACCGTTATATTTTAAAAGTTTGTAAGAAAACAATGAAAAGACAATTAATTAATTCGTAATATCACATAGAAGAACGTATGAATTTGGTGTTCTGTGAACGTAATATTACAGCGTACGAGCTATTCCATCTCAAATCGACCGAAATATAGAGAAAATTGACCTTACAATTTCTAAATACAATGAAGCGTTTTTTGTACGTAGAGAACTGTGATACAGTGCTTTGTGCAAAGTTTGAGGCACCAGAACTTCATACTGTTTAAATTAAAAATATTTAAATTTATCGTATTTTCATAAAATTAGCAACTTTAAACTGTTGTGGCTCCGAAACCCTTTCACCCAATGATCAAAATCATGGTTCATTTTGATGCTGAGAAATTAAAGTTTATATTGACATATAAACAGATTTTCTTACTCTTTATGGAAATGGAGAAATTTAGATTTTTTCTTAATTAAGACGCCTTTGGCCACGAAAAAATATTTTTAAAATATATGGTTAGATTCCGCATTGAAAGTACAAATAAACACATATTTTTTACTGGTGCACCGTTGATAAGAAAGTATTAAAATATCAAATAAAGAAAATAAATAGTACGCGGGTGAACTAACCAGCTGACTACGAGGCGGGAGCTAGCCGAGTCAAGCAAGGCCAGGAGACAAACATGTGATGTGTCGTCTAGCAGCGCATGGCTGTGCTAGCTTTATCACAGGTTTTCATAAACACAGGAGTAAAATGACGCCCAACGTTCGCTTATCTTCAGTTCTCGGCCAGTGCGTGCGGTACTGCGACGTTCAAGTCTAGGCGTGTGAAAATAATCTATTTAATACCCTCGAAACTTTTTGCCATACCACTAAGCAAACAATGCCGAACCCCTCTTAATAATGCAAGGTTTTTTCTCAATATTTTTTTCTTTTACATTTTTACAAATGGCCAAAAAGCCTAAAAGTAAGTAAAATCAAATTATCTGTCTCTCTGTGTACAATAAAAATAAGGATTACTTCTTAACATAACCTACCAAATGTCAGCTTCAAAATAAGCTCTCGTTCAATGTTCTGCAGTAAATGGTTCCAGAGTTCTGAGCACTGAAAGAGGCTTGTTTTTATAAAATACGCTAAATTTGTCGCTCAATAATACGAAAATCGTTTGTCTTTCGATAGTATATTTTTGCAAATGCACTCTCCTCAGCACCTTGTATAGGGACATCATTTTATTTTTACTAACATTTTTAATATTAACCTGGCTATACCTTTAGAGAACCGGAAATTCAGTTTTCTACCCCCTTCCATAACTGTAGTTCGATGATGCTGGCGTAAAACACAAACAAATCACTCTGCTAGGTATAGGAGGGAAGAAAAGTAGTTCATCCATTTACGTAAACTAGGAAATATCGCGATTTTGAGTTCGATCATTTTCATTATGTTTTTGTTTAATCAAAATATAGTACAGTATTAACAATAAGTGTTTTTACTACGAACTGAGCTATCCATTCGGACATATTCATTATGCAGTGTATATTATACTATCTGCAGCACATTAGCGTACAATATAGAGAATGAAGTTAAATTGAAAAATACTCTTAATATGAATATTTAAACACATTTTTGAAAATGGTGGCCGTTCATTTCGATACAGGCTTCAGTTCTTTTGTGCATATTATCGCACTATAGATTACTGCATCTAATTCCAATTGTCAGTTTCGTCCTTCGTACTATAACTCATGTTGAAATAATTCTGTACCTACTCTATAAAAGAGTACCTTACGCACTGTAAAGTCAATCTTCACTTCTGCCCGACCCGCACAGATAAAATTACTCAGACATGCTATCTACTGTCCGTCCAAGTGGTTATGCCGCAAGATCGTAGAAAGGGAAGAAATCACGTGACAGTTAATTACTTAACGAGGCACTTTTATTTAAGTTATTTTAAACAGTTGTATAATATTACGTAAACGTCCAATTCCTAACAGAAATTAATGTTTTCAGGAAAGAGCTAAGACAGCCCAGCTTTTACAGAGGGGCCAACAGAAGCAGGTGGGGGAAATCTGGATGCGACGTAGGCAAACGGATAGTACATGTGCGAAAATATGATTCAATATTGAAAGCTCTTTCGTGACTGGAAAACACGAACATATTTCTGGAACGTACTGTACTCGCTAACTCAGTGCTGTTTACGCTAAGGGTCTTGGATCTGTGTGGAGGAACTTCATTAGTAGAAGGGGTGGGAGTGAAGTACATTCAAAAACTCAGGTACAATAAAAATTGAAGTAAAAATAAAATGATGTCCCTGTATAAGTAGAGAAAAAATTAGAGTATAAAAAAATGGGAGGTTTTTTACTGATCGATTTCATATGGAATAGCCCGTACGCAGTCCGTATCTTTTCGAGACACAAGCTTACCCTGACATAAAGCAAAGGCACGTGGAAATGTTGTAAAACCCTAACATTTAAGTTTGGCAGCAACGCGGACTTGCTAAGGAGATGCAAATGAAAGCAGGAGCGAAGTTTGGATGTTTATGATCTGCATATGTTGCAGAACCACGTGCCCACATCAACTATGGCTACACCAGAACAGGAAAGGCAATAGAGGGCGGAGCGACTACAATATTCTGTCTTGTTACATTTGAACCAGAGATTCCTGCGTGCTCCTTCTTTACTCACTTTGACTGACAACAGCACTGCTTAAGTAACGGAGTCTTTCATGCTTCCTCACAGTAACAAGGATTAACATAGATTGATGGGGTTGCCAAGGCAACATACTGCTATAGCAACACGTAATGTCCAGCCGTATTCCCAATTCAGCCAGTATATTTGCTTAGTTTACCAGAGGCGTAGCTACTGAACTGATAGCCTGAGGCAAACTACATTATTCATGTAAACGCCATACATACAGGGTGCCTACGAAGTAAAATCGTATCTTCACTTCGCGCACGATTTCCGAGTCATAGGCCTATACAAGTGATGTCAAAGCAAGCGCATTTTTCTGACCTTGACGTCGTGCGCGGGCAGCAAGCGCTAAGTATGGAAAGAGGAAGGGTTGTGTAGCTATATGAATAAGCAACCTTTTGGATTAAGAAAACAGTGGTGTACAAACTTCAAAAGGAACGTAAAATTTTGTGTCGTTACTTTTATATGGCTTCTTTCTGTTTAATATTATCTATATTGTCTGTAAAACAAAGTACTAATATCAATTTCTTAATATTGCAGTTGTGTTTTAAACTTTAATAACATAATAGAGCGTTAAGAAGGAATATTCACATACATTCCATAGTAGTACAACTATACTGTACTAAATGAATGAAACACATCATTCATAAACAAAGTGATATCCCCAAAAAAGAGATTGAGTATGACATGATAAGTTTGAATTTATATTGATGGTACCTTTAGCCTTATAAAAGTAATCAATAAACTAAACAAAACAATATTACAGTACAAAGCAAAGTTACCTAGGTACTGTATCTGTTTTAAGTGTAACTAATATTACATAACAAAACTCTTATCGCATTATGCTTTCAAGGTGATATTGGTTAGCAACTTCCTATCATCAGAATATTAAATTATTTTCTCCAAATCTGCTGAAGCTATAGAGCTGACATTTTTACAACATATGGGCACGTATCTTTTGCTCATGATGTAACAGTAGTTGCTTTGTTAATTCATTTCCTTACAAACAATTTCCATGCGAATATTAAAAAAACTTTCAATACACTATCTTCAGTAATACGTATTTACGGTATATTAGATTCACGAAAACATTCTGTAAGGCTACTTAATAAATAGGCCTATATCTGAAAATTTCATTTTTCTATAAAAAAAAGTTGAGAAAATATTTCCTTTGAATAAAAAATTAAAATTTTGAAAAATGAGATTTAAAATTAAAACTTACATTCTTAGAATGCACTTATACTTTTCGGACAAATCTAAAAATTAACATGGATACAGTTTTAATAAGTTCTCTTCCCTTTATCTATTGAGTCAATGCTGGCCATCCCTGAATATAGCTCGACCAAGCGGCATATACTACCTCTTTCGTCTGTCTCTTTCCTTTCCGCTGTAAAGCGCTCAGGTTCTCCTGAGCTCTAAAGCGCGCGCTTGCCCGTATGGGCATCAGTTAACGTCACTGGCCTATACTATGGCGGGTTGCTATTTTCTGTAAGTATTCTATTTTCATTTGTCATTTTGTCAACTTCGCAATTCTTTGTCAGTAATACATTTCTAAATTAATTCATAGTTTTCTATTCAAAGCCAGGTCTTTCACTGCAAACCCAGTATACTCCAATCTTCCCTATTTTCCGCCGCATACTATCCACATATCTTAATGTTGTCTATCATCTGATATCTTCTTCTGCCCCGAACTTTTCCCCCCGTTCACCATTCCTTATAGTACATCCTTCAGTAGGCAGCTTTTTTCTTATTAATAAGTATTTAATGAATTTCAATCTTAAGGCATATAAACTTGCAAATGTTTATTTGCTATTTAATAACAATATATGAACGTTTTCGCCGTTTAGGGCATCTTCAGATATAACAAAACATATTATCTGGACCTATAATAACATATTATGCAAATAACAAGGAAAATGGAGAACAATATATGTGATACATGAAATTCATGAGCTTTATGTAGATATATCATGATACATGATGAATATTGAGATAATCTTTGAATTTGAACTTAGACTGGACGAATATTTTATTTTATACATATAGCTCATGTTACAATTAATATACAATGTTTAAAATTTGTCAATGATGTTAATTTTAAAATTTACAATGATGATAATAAAATATTTAAAATAATCATGGCTGAAAGTTGTCATAAGTTACAAGATAGTATGCGTAGTTGATGTTCTTGTGTTTTGTAATTATTTCGCTTAGAGAGGCCGTTGGCATTTGAATGAATGTTGTTTGACGTTGATGACTACATTACAATTGATATACAGTGATTAAATTAGTCAATGTTAAAATTTAAATTTTATAATGAAGATAATAAAATATTTAGAGTTATCATGGCTGAGAATTGTCGTAAGTTCAAGATGGTTTTCGTAGTTGATATTGTGTGTTTTGTAATTGTTTCACCTGAAAATAGAGATTAAGAGATAATAATAAATGTAAAATATAGACAAGTTATTATATAGAGACGCAGATAACTATTATTATAAGATTACTCGTTAAAAATGTTGTTTATGTTAAAGAATTACTGTTGGGTGTAATTAGTTGAGATATTGAATAAATGCTCGTTGATTGTGAATGTAGCGGAATGTACGATAAATTTCGTAATAGATAAATCATGAGTTGGGTATGATTTTTAATCATTCATTGAAAATTAATAGAAAGATCAATATTATAATTCGTAATAATTAGATGAGCTATAATACCAAATATATGTAAAAGATTTTACGGCAGCAGTAATAATTATTCTAAGATTACTTACTTAGAGGTCATTGACTTTGAAATGGCTACTCTGATGTGATGACATCCTATTACGTGTTCTCAGGTTTATTGAAGTATATAATTAAGAAGTTCTATAACTGAAAGAATATGCCTTAAGATTGAAATTCATTAAATACTTATTAATAATTTACCAGGCATATTGATATATTAAAATGAATTGTAAATTAAAAAGTTTTTTCTTAGCCACTGACCCAGCCAATTTCTTTTTCTCTTCCTGATCAGTTTCGGCACTGTTCTTTTTCACCCAATCATTTCTTACTCTGTCTGTTCCTTTCACACACTCCATTCTTCTCCATATACACATTCCAAATGCTTCTAGTTATTTCTCATAACTTCCCCGTACAATTCCACAATCCACACAAAGCACTTCACTGTCTCTTCCTTAGTCCTTTTTTCAGAGATCCGCAGAAGATGTTTCTTTTTCTATTAAAAGCTTCCTTTGCCATTGCTGTCCTCCTTTTGACTTCCTGGCAGCAGCTCATGTTACTGCTTATAGTACACCCCAAGTATTTGAAGCTGTCCACTTGCTCTACTGCCTCATTCCGAATTCGCACGTTTACCTTCTTTATTTTTCTTCCTATGATCATGGTCTTCGTCTTATTTGCATTCATCTTTATCCCATACTGCTCATAGCTGTCGTTTAGTTCCAGTAACATATCCTTTGTATCGTCTCCTCTTCTGTTAACAAAGCCATAATCATCAGGAAATCTTATAAACTAACGGTCTTACTAATAAACCGTGTATAGTTTTTATACGAGACTTATGCAGAGTTGGGACAGAAAACGTTACTAATAAACCATGCATAAGCTATGGACGTATAAACAGTCTGTAAATATACAATGGGAAATGGTTTGCAATAGTTATATACACGAAAACCCTTGTTTAAGAGTTATACATACTAGGTTCAAAAAGTTCCCGGAATTTGCTAGCATCATAGAAACAACGTACCTTAAACACTATTCTACAGCATTCCCTTCAAAATAGTTGCCTTCCGCAACAACACACTTTTGCCAACGCGTGTAGAGTTCCTGGAAGCAGGCCTGGAAGCCATTTTGTGAAACCCGTCTTAGTGCTCTCGTCGCGTTTGCGATAACCTCTTCAGCATTGAATCTCCGTCCTTTCAGATGACTTTTCAGACGGGGAAACAGAAAGTAATCAGGTGGTGAGAGATCAGGAGAGTATGGTGGGTGATCCAAAGCAGTTATGTTGTGCCTGGCAAGAAAATTCTTTACAATAATTGCGCGATGAGCAGGTGCATTGTCATGCATAAGGAACCAGTTGTTTTCTACCCACTTTTCTGGACGTTTCCTTCTCACTGCGTCCCAGAGGCGACGGAGGGTTTCTACGTACAATTCTTTCGTTACAGTACGACCTTCTGGAATGAACTCATGGTGCATGAGACCCTGAGAGTCGAAGAAAACTTCCAACATAACTTTGCTTTAAGTGTGCTTAAATGCGACAGGCTCATGTCAGTAGATTTACTGGCATGTGAAAGAACTCCTGCGGGACAAAATTCCGGCACATCCGGCGATGCTGATATAACCTCTGCAGTTGCGAGCGTCGTTAAATAAAACATAACATTTAAAATAACTTTGCCTTTGGAAGTGTCCCTAGGAAATTTTTGCTTCCGAGGAGATGTTTTCGATTTCCACTCAGATGACTGTCGTTTAGGGACTGGGTCGTACAAGTAGCACCAGTTTCATTTTGTTTAAGAAATCACCATCTTCATCAGCCATACTGATCATGTCCCCAGCAAAACACAGAACTTGATGTTTGTACTTTGCTCTGTGGACATAATTACAAAATGCGACGAACAAACAAAACACTATGATAAACAATTGCCTACAACTCAAAACCAATAATTGCCATTATCAGCAAACTTTAAGGAAATGACATCATGAATGTTACCAACAAAACAAATGTATAATATCCCTTGTTATATATTAATACGAAAAATGGTAGTAAAATTCCGGGAACTTTTTGAACCTAGTAGTATATAGAGAAAAAATGGTCGCTCCTCTAACAGCTGTTCGTATCGACTGTCATTTTATGGTGATGGTTGCCTTGTAACCACAGAAGAACAAACCAAAGAGCACAGAATAATTAGAATAATATTGCTGTAGCTTGTACTCTTTGACCAAAATATAGTGTGGTAATCGATTAGAGCCAGTTGTACTATCGATACTTAACACGGCACACTAGAGCGCTCTACCGGATGCAATAGAGAACCTCAGATATTCTATTACCTTTCGGAATGAATGACGAAACTGTGACGTAGCTGTTAACAGTTATACTGTTATACACGACGTATGTAGTCATTATTAGTAAGGAATTTACACACGACTTATAAACGAGCTACTCATTGTATAAGTATAAGACAGTTAAACGTCTGTATATAGAGTTTTTATTAGTAAGACCGTAAATATGTATAAAATAAATAAGTAACTAAATAAATGAACAAATTAGTTATTAGATAAATAAAGAAATTCATAGATAGATAAATAAATAAATACATACGCACATAAATAAAATGCATACCTTGTTCACGCACCTTCTTTCGGCTAAAAAATTGGACAAAGAAAATTTAATGTTTCAGCAAACGCGAATGAAGTTGTTCTTGGAAAAACAAAGCATTGAAATTTCATAGTTACTAAAGATTTTAAAAGATGAAACGTATAAAGTAGGTCTCCATATAAATGCTGAGAAAATCAAATATATGAAAATTTCAAGAGCTAATGGTAATAAGACGCTTTTGTCGTATGATAATATTAACCTTCAGTTACAAAAATCTAATGGAAACAGAAATTCATCAGCGATTAACTGATGCTAACAAATGCTTTTATGCCTTAGAAACGATTATCCCCTCCAAGACACTTTCAGTAGCTACTAAACTGCGATGCTACAAGTCAATAATTCAATCAGTATTACTATATGGGGCAGAAACATGGACAATTACAAAAAAAAAAAAAAAAAAAACACTCTCGTAGTGTTTAAAAATACATTTTAAGGACACCTTTGGTACCATTAATTATGACAGAGCATGGAGAATTATGAAAAACAGAGAAATTTACATAATGCTGCTGCTTATGATGATGATGAAAAGCTAACTTAAATATGTCATAATTAAATATCATTCTAGTATCTATATTTTAAGGGGTTAAGTACAGCTTACAGCAATAAAATTTTGGAAATATTCAACATTTTTTTCCTCCATTACTGTATCTTGTACAATAATGAAAATTAGTGTGTGTAAAACAATGTCCTTCTGCTATATGAAAAAATATATATATTTTTACGATTTAAAAAATTATTTACATTTTTTTTTTTGTTTTCAAAATTCAGTTCACTGTGCAGTGATGATGCGTTTCCCACATAATTAAAAAACTATCCAACATTCTGTGATGAAGTTTTTGTATGTATTAATGTATGTCATATCTACAATATGATGTATGATCACTTCTCTACCTTTGACAGATTGTCTGATAAAAAAATTAATTCATTTAAAAAATGGTCAAATATCAGTATTTTCTTCTAACACAAAATAAAAATATATTATTTATTAAGGAATGTAGTTGAAAGAGCATGATATTGTAAACATGAGTTTCAGCAATAAAATAAAAGAAAGAGAACATGAAAAAGTTAACAAGTTTATGAGTTATAAGGGAAACGCTTCATCACTGCACAATAAACTGCCACCATTTTGAATTAAATCGTAAATATATATATATATATGTTTTTTTTTTTCATATAGCAGAAGGACAGTGTTTTACATATACCAATTTTCATTATTATAATAGATACAGTAACGGAGGAAAAAAATATTGAGTATTTCCAAAACTTTTACTGCTGTAAGCTGTACCTAACCCCTTAATTTCATAAACAATACGATAAGCAAAACAAACTACAACAATCTCGGCGATGTTGAAACCAAGATTATTAACATGATGTTCGATAATTCTGTGAGCTTAGCTCATTCTTCACAGGAAAGGAGAAAGACGTCGCCGGAGGAAATGACAGCTCAGAGGTCTGGAAAACCTGAAGTGAAGTGGTTTAGGAAGTATTATTTGAGTAAAGAAACGACTTTCCTCATGTTAAGTAAAATACATTATTCCTAACCATAACTGTTTAATCTGAGAATCAACTGATGAAACGTCCCAATTACGTCACGAGATAAGCTTCTTCCGGAAGAAAGAATTTGTAGTGTAGTGATCTTCTCGGAACGGTGTATGACTGGAATCACTGGGATATTTGCTAAGATTGACTCATTTATTTATAGCTAGCTGTTACGCAATAGCAATTCTTTCTTTCTTTCTTTCTTTCTTTCTTTCTTTCTTTCTTTCTTTCTTTCTTTCTTTCTACCATCTGACGTCTCTTTCAATTAAAAACATATTGTGAAAAATTTAAAATCATAAACTAAACAATAACAATTTATTTTTCTGTCATATAGAGCTGTGAAAGAATTGTTTCCATAGGTATGTATAATATTTCCGATAAATACACGAACCCGAACCTAGCGCGATATTTAATAAGACTATATTAAATAATGAATTAAATAAATAATAATTAATAAGATTATATTAAATAATTAAATAGAATAGAACAATAATGCATATTTACTTAAATCGTTTCACATTTATTTTCAATCCCATCAAATATCGTACGACTATAGCCATCTAGTGTCAGCAACTGTAATTACAACGTAATAATGTAAATAATTGATTTTTAACATAAACACATCAATCTCCTAAGCATCAAGTAGGCCCAATTATGAGGAAGAAACGAAAGTAATGAATTGATCACACGAGAATAACAAAGTAACAAAGTTACTTTACTTTAGTCTTTCCGTTGCAGTCTTTTTTTCAGATTACGGCTAGAAAGAACAACGGAACAAGGTTACAAAAGATATCACACGATTATTACAAGATATGCGAATTTCTATGTGTTTGCACTACGGTACACAAAATAAGACCAAGTACGATTTGTATTTACTTATGGACAGTAGTGATGCCTGGCATTGTCGGCCCTGTGGCGCAACGGATAACGCGTCTGACTACGGATCAGAAGATTCCAGGTTCGAATCCTGGCAGGGTCGTAGAATACTTTTTAGTTTGTTAATTCTAAGGATTGTTAGTCTACGATTTCAGAAATTATTATTGTTTTCAATTGGTTTAATATTTTCACTTTATTATATTTGGAAATGTTCTCGTGTACGAAGCAATCCGAAACTACCACGAAATGGATTACATTATTTTGTAAGAAGTTCTCTCCATGCCTGTTCTGACAGTGTGAGTTTTCATTATTTCAGTTTCAACAGGGATCTGATACAAAATCAGGGCATGCAAATTATTTAGGCCTATTCAGATTTCGAGAATGTGACAAAGGACGATAAATTAATATAAGGTTCTTCTTTTTCTTCTTCCTTACTCTTATTTTCTTTCACGTATTCTTATTATTTTTCTGCTATATTTTAGCGTGGTTCATGGGTAACGAGAAGGATTCGTGCGGCGGAAAGACATGGGATCGAATCCCACCGATGTTTGACTTAAAAATAAAAAATGACAGCATATCTCGCTGGTCTAAGAACACGTATGGGAGTCTTTACTAAACAGAGTATTTCAAATAAAAGGGGTTTATCTGTGTAAACAATACGTCACAGATTTTGTTCCATGTGGGACGTGCATTATAATTTTCGTTTTATTTACTTTCATTGTCAAAGAATCAGTGAATACATTACAGGGTCAATGTTCACCAGACCGTAACAAATTACCCAGTGACAAGATTTCTGTCTGAGATAGAAGAAATGTTTACAGATGTTGAACTACGCTATGTTGCAATATTAACTTTAGGTCATAAAATCGATCCCTACTGATTATAATTTGGAGCCTTATTCAAGGCTTCTGTTATTAAAAATTAACTCTTTTTTTTTTGCCTGTGCATTCATGGTGATTAATTTATATATAATTATAATTTTTATTTCACAGACAACTCGTACAATATTTATTTTTAAGAAAAATAGTTCGAGTTGAATGACAGAAAAGCGAAAGCACGTGTAGTTTTTCCTGAAACCAAGAAATAAATTTGGAAGTAAATTCAAGAACTTAGGGTTGCTATGGGAATGCATGTAAGCAGAAGGGATTTTTATGACCTGCACGTGTTTTACAACTATGTACTTTGTCAACTTCAGGTACTAACTCTGGCTGGCCCTAAATCTACCTGTAGGAAAGGTGAAAACCGTTGTGCGGCAAGTGATTTTGACGAAATTTGTTGCACACAATATCTCAACATAATTTTATTATCGTAGCAAACTGAAATACAAACATCTGGCCATATAAATTATTATTAAAATTGACCATACAAGCCCAGTCTCTTCTTTTATCAGAACAATCTTCAACAGAGGAAATTCTCTTCAAAATATGTGACTGGTTCTCAGACAATAAATCAGTATTAAATTGTAACAAAACTAACATAATTCAATTTAAATCCTGTCCAAATTCAACGTCGCAAATTTCTAGCGCAATAATTAATAATAGATCCTGATTAGAAACAACAACAACCAAATTTCTTGGCTTAAAAATCGATAATGTGTTAAATTGGAAAAATCATATTAAAGAAATTACCCCCAAACTAAATTCAGCTTATTTTGCTATTAGATCTATGCAAAAGATAGTAAATACCTTAAAAACAATATACTTTGCACACTTCCACTCGGTAATGAGTTTTGGAATAATATTCTGGGGAAATTCCACAGATAGTAACAGTATATTTCTATTACAAAAAAGAGTAATTAGAATAATAGTAGGTGCCAAATCTAGGGAATCGTGTAGGACTATTTCAAAAAAACTACAAATAATGCCCATGGCTTGTCAGTATATCTTTTCATTAATAATCTTCCTCGTATGTAATCGTGAAAACTTTGTAACTAATTCAACAGTTCATAGCATAAATACACGTCAAAAAAATGACTTTCATATTCCATCGGCAAGTCTATCGTGCTATCAAAAAGGAGTGCGTTATATGGCAGTAAATATTTTTAATAGCCTCCCTATCGATATAAAAAATGAAACTCAAAACATAAAATTATTTAGGGCCAAATTAAAGAAGTACCTAATTTCTCACGCCTTCTATTCTGTAGGTGAATTCATGACATTCAACAACGCTTCATGAAATTGATACTAAAACTTTGTGTTGTACTAGTAGACTATATTGTAAATCTAGTCTTTATATATTTCATCTAGACTTTGACTATTAAATTAAGATTTTATAATAGTATTAAGTTTTTTGACTTGTTCCATATTCTAGCTGTAAGCATGTATGAATACCATGGAATGTTAATAAATACAATACAATACAATACAAAGATGTCGTCTATTATTTAAATATTGAACCTTCTGTTGCTAATAATCTCAAAAATGAAAGTGGAGTGGTTAAACAAGTAGGCCTAATTCTGATTTAAGTTTATCAGTATATGAACCTTTATTTAATTTCATGTAATTCTCCGAGAATTTATTTCTTCGGGAATGATGGTTATGAAGTAGAAGAGTTGTTGCTATTTTTTTTTTCCTCAAATCAATAGCACACATTGCTGATTTACTGACTGAGATGGCTGAATAATAAGGCCGTGTCCCAAAGCTCAAGTCTATACTACACACTAGTGACATTACTGAAATCCAAATAAGGAAAATATTCAGGTATACAAACATTTTATGCGAAATGTATTACTCCGCTGTGACACGTAACGTGATTTGTCATCTTATTGCAGCACGGGAACTCTTCACGGGAATTGAATTCTATAATGTATTTTTATAATACCTTGTTCATGATTAGTCCGATTTTTGCACACAAGAACGATGTGGAGGTAAATAAACATTTGATAATTGTACGGAAATTGTATTACGCAGTCGTCTTAATGCGATTGCCTGTGCAGAATCCACCACGCTACAGCACAGACTTCGATCTTCCTAATACAGTGGCAAGTGTTTCTGTTCGTTGTTTATGTTCAGTATAACATGAGTAATGTTCACACGGGTTATTCCATCTCAAATCGACGGAAATATAGAGAAAATTGACCTTGCAATTTTTAAATACAATGAAACTTTTTCTGTCCGTTGACAACTGTGATACAATGCTTTGTGCAAAGTTTGAGGCATCAGAACTTCATAGTGTTTAAATTAAAAATATTTAAATTTATCGTATTTTCATAAAAATTAGCAACTTTAAACTGTTGTGACTTCGAAACCCTTTCACCCAATGATCAAAATTATGCTTTATTTTGATGCTGAGAAATTAAAGTTTATATTGACATGTAAACAGTTTTTTCTTTTATGCAAATGGAGAAATCTAGATTTTCTTCATTAAGACGCCTTTGCCCACGAAAAAAAAAAAAAAATAATAATAAAATATATGGTTAGATCCCACATTGAAAGTACAAATAAACACTTTTTTTTTTATAAGAAAGTATTGAAAATATCAAATAAAGAAAATAAATAGTACGCGCTGAACTAACCAGCTGACTGTGAGACGGGAGCTAGCCGAGGTAAGAAAGACCAGTAGACATAAAAACGTGATGTGTCGTCTAGCAGTCATGGCTGTGCTAGCTTTATCACAGGTTTTCATAAACACAGGAGTAAAATGACGCCTAACGCTCGCTTATCTTCATCTCTCGGCCAGTGTGTGCTGTGTTGCCCCTTTCAAGTCTAGGCGTGTGAAAATAATTTATTTAATACCCTCGAAACTTATTGCCGTGACACTAAGCAAACAATGACGAATCCCTCTTAATAATGCAAGGTTTTTCTCAATATTTTTTACATTTTTACAAATTGGCAAAAAGCCTAAAAGTAAGTAAAATCAGATTATCTGTCTCTCTGTATACAATAAAAATAAGGATTACTTCTTATCATAACCTACCAAATGCCAGCTTCAAAATGAGGTCTCGTCAATGATCTGCAGTAAATGGTTCCAGAGTTCTGAGCGCTGAAAGAGGCTTGTTTTTATAAAATACGCTAAATTTGTCGCTCAACAATACGAAAACCGTTTGACTTTCGATAGTATATTTTTGCAAATGCACTCTCCTCAGCACCTTGTATAAATAGGGAAAAATTAGAGTATAAAAATGTGAGGTTTTTTACTGATCGATTTCATATGGAATAGCCCAAATGCTTAGCCATGTACAGGAGAGATAACTTTGTAAGGTTATGAAAGAGAGAGACAAGTCTCGGCATTACATGCAAAATGGCCTAGGCCTATAGGTTAGGTTAGGTTAGGTTAGGTTATGTTAGGTTGTGACGCAGCTTCTACACCAGGCCTGCACAAACGGCGCTCATTGATGAGCGCAACCGCTCCTTCGGAGCGGGAGAGCCGTCTAACAGCTCGCCGGAAAGGTACGTCGGAATGACGTAGACCTGCTATAGGTAGAGGATAATCCAGGCAGATATCTGGTGTAGTGTGTAATATCAGTAGCTATTTCACTTTGCCTATCTACGGCTACATAATGGAGGAATCTAAAAGACGGAAAAGTGATCATCAGGTAAATTTTTTCAATATTGCATTGGAAAATGCTTATTTTTTTCACAGCAGCTAGAGTCAATACTTATCTGCCACAAAAGTTTGAAACAAAGAGGAAAACATAATATAATGCGTCATTACTAGTCCACACATAGAGATACGATGGTTTTGTTGGAGAAGATCGCAGTAAAAAGGTTCAGGAGTTGAAAGTTGCATTGTTACATGAGGCAGGGTACGTTCAAATTTATTAATCTTCAACAATTTAAATATCTCTCTTCAGGAAAAAGGCCAGCTCATTGTTGATATGTTGAATAAATGACGGGATTTCAGTCGTAAACTTACACTTTTCATAAGTCAGTTTCAGGAAGGTAATATGGCTCACTTTCCAACGATAGAAACTGCTCGTGATGAAGCCATGTTAAACGATTATGTGCAAATATTAATTGAAATTCAAAATGAATTTAATTCTAGGTTTCAAGATCTTGTCTTAATTGGAAAGAAGTTTAAATTCCTTCAACACCAGTTGAAACAATGTCATACGATTTACAGCTCGAACTTATTGATCTTCAATGTGATCTAAGGGCTAAAGATAGTTTGAATAATACTACTAGCCTGGTTGAGTTTTACAAGACTAAACATTAGCAATAATATCGACGACTACACAAGCTGGCTGTGAAAATGATTGCTATATTTGGCTCAACATTTATATTTGTTAGCAATTGTTTTCTATTATGAACTTTAATAAAGGCAGACATCGAACTTCTGTAATTTATGTTTCATTATGACTATTTTGCTTTAAATAAAAACGTACTGTAATTAGTTTCCTTTTTAAATTTCACATTACTATGTTATACAATAAATTCTACTCTAAAGTTCTACACCTTAGGCCTGGATGCCGCACTGAAGCTTTGTAAGGAAAAGGGACCCTCATGATCATATCATAGTATGTTCTAGTGCATTTAGCTTGAAAGGAGTTCGCAGACGTATCTTGTTATATCAGCATTTTCGCTCAGGGCCGCTCTCGGTCCGGAAATCAATGATTAATGTGGGCAGTGAATTAAAGTCCCTCCAGTGCGCGTATAGAAGTATTGTCAGTTCTATTCATTGCAATTGCATTCATTCTGAGTTATTCATCTGATAGTCACGTGACGACCAGAGAGAAATGACATTGCTAGCTTTACTTAGTTATGGCTTTTAAGGAACCCGGAGGTTCATTGCCGCCCTCACATAAGCCCGCCATTGGTCCATATCCTCAGCAAGATTAATCCAGTCTCTATCATCATATCCCACCTCCCTCAAATCTATTTTGTGCGAGATCGTGCGTATTTGCTTGGTTTCCGCTCAAAACCAATCCGCGGAAAGTCTACAGCTCGACCAAGTTAAGTCTGCGAGCCGAGAGGGGAAGTTGTAGGCAGGTTTGTAGTGAAAGGAGGCGGTAACGAGAGGAGACCAGTACAGTCTCATATGACAGCAAAGTTTTCCTACTGTGCTTCAGTTCATAGAGCACTCCGAGAACAAGACACTTTGAAATAGACTGTACTTCTATATCTGCTTGACACACTCTCGACAGTGAGGTTTGGCGTTCCGATTGGCAAGCTTGGGCATAGGAGAGAAAGTTGTATGAGGAGGGGAGGTTAGGAGACAGCATAACGGTTGTCACAGCTTGCCTTTTTCTGAAGGCAAGGACAACAATTGCGTAGTGTATTTCAAACGATGTACACACTTTGAAATCTGAGCCTCAAATGACCTATGTGGCAACTGTGTTTTGCCTCTACATTCCTCTCCATTCCATCCCGGTATCCCCACTCGCAGACTTGACTTGGGCAAGCTGTAAAATGCCACATTCAGTATTCCCAACCTAACACACATAACAATTTCCCTCTTCTTACCGCTTAAGTGACATATTGATTTTACTGCTTTAGGCTTTTAACATATTATTTTTAGAGACGTTCAATATAGTAATAATTACAAATTGGAAACTTACCACTGCAATTTCACCTAAATTGCACTGTTAATTATTGTTTTTAAATATTTGCAAAATTAAGTAAACTCTACAACTCCACTAAAGTTACTGCATTCGTGATGCAAGTAACATTAAGGAAGCAAATGAAAAAATCAACAAGATTCCAGACTCATCATAAACTGGGGGAAAAAGACAGACGTATATCATGGCCTGCTGGAGTATAGTAAACACAGAAAACATTTTAAAGCAACAATGTTGAAGATAGATATTTTTGTTTTGCAAATTTGCCGTCATTGAACAGAAACCAAGATGGAGATTTGATTGCAACTAATTAGAAATTCCTCTTTCAGGTATGTAATAAACGATCTTCGCACAAAATAATGTACGATACACGAGCGTTATGTTTTTTTTTTTCAATTCTCGGAAATTAAAAAAGCTCAACTACGTTTCGCTTTTTCAAACTTTTCCTCGAATATGAAAACTTCAACATACCGCTCTTGTAACGCATATTACTATTAATATTATCCTCCCATCTACGTTTCGGCCTCTCCAAAGGACTTTTTACCTCCGGCCTCCCAACTAACACTCTATATGCATTTCTGATTCGCCCATACGTGCTACATGCCCTGTCCATCTCAAATGCCTGGATTTAATGTTCCTAATTATGTCTGGTGAAGAATGCAATGCGTGCAGTTCAGAATGACATTAATATCAGAATGAAGAAGTCTACACAAATTAACCTTGACATCAGCCGAGGTGAGTAAAATCTTTCTGTTTCCGACACTGGTAATCAATAATCATCTTGACAGCCTCAGCTTTGGTAAGGAGGTCAGCTTATCTTGACGCAAATGTTTATATTTATGCAGGTGCCAGTTTATTAATTAATGGCTCTGGAATTTTAAATAACCTTATCACATCTTTCTCGTACAATACTGTCCAATGTAGCCCCACAGTAATCTGCTAGAGATAAGCAAAATATGAAATATCGTATTGTATTGTAAACCATTGTATGGAAATAGGGATTTGCATAATTCCTGATGTTAGAACACAATTAACGTCAAAAATTGTCATATTACATAAAAATCTTCACATTTTATCCCCCATATTTTGCAAGATTTCCCTCCCCCCTCTTTTAATATTTCTCTAACTACCATTGAACTGATTTTCCTAATATTATAACGAGAAAATTGGGATGTTTTCCAAGAAAACTTCGAAAACTCAAGCCACCCATTCCATAGATATTCCCAGATTTCCAAGAGCAAACGAAATGACCAAATTCCCCTTAGAGTCATTGAACTTGTAACAGCAATGAATTTGAGAAGCCAAAACAAAACAATAGTTTCAATTCCACCTCTCTTCAATCTTTCGAATCCAATGAAAGTTTTTGATTAGATTTCAGTAAAGGACATTTGGATAATTACGTTCAATTACACAAAAAAAAAACATAGCCTACTGTATATGTAATTTTTTTATGTTCCGCGCCGTGACATCGTGGTCTAAAACATCCTACTTATAGGCATCCAACAAGGAGAACTCAATGCGCAGAAATCAGCGGGAGTGACTGCCTCGCGCAGATGACGTATACTCCCGTTTCCAGCATGCTCTCACGCCTACTACAGGGGGGTAAGAAGGGTACAGCATTCGCGCCGCGAGGAGTCCGAGCTGAGTTTTGCTTGTAGGATACCTATAGGACTCGCGTTACGGAAAGAGCGCTGGTGCCCACCCAGCATCGTGATGCACTTGGGTAGCTACGATGGGTAGCGAAATCCGGTTGCTAAAGCCAGCTATAACGCCTGGGGGGGGATCATCGTGCTAACCACACGATACCTCCATTCTGGTTGGAGGATCGTCCACCTCTGCTTCGGTATGTGAACGTGAGGCCAGCAGCCGGCTGGTCGGTCTAGACCCTTCAAGGTTGTGGTGCCATGAATTATTATATATTTTAATAATAATAATAATAATAATAATAATAATAATAATAATGTTTATTTCCAGAAAAATATAACACAATGAAATTGTGAATTGCGGAACAACCCGAATTGTATAATTTAATGTTTAGGGGAGAACTAGGTAATGTATAACATTTACTGGTTAATGAAAAAGGAATAGCTATAGTTTTATAAGTGTTAAGAGGAAGAATATTCGAATCAAACCGTGTTTTAATTAATTTTAAACCATTGTTTGCGTTACAAGTGTCGTGCCAAGATTTTTTTCCAAAACAATAATAATGTATCATCTGCGTAGGAATACGATACCCATTTGTGATTTTGTAAATCAATTGTTAATAAATCATTAATGTATATCAAAAACAAAATAGGACCAAGAACTGTTCCCTGAGGGACACCAATATTAATATTGCAAGGTTTACTAAGAAAATCATAATTTTAAAGACAAAACAAGGAGATTTATAATATTATAGTTACACAAAACTAAAAAAAAGAAAAAACTAAAAAAAATACACAAACATTAAAAAGGTTAAAAGTACATACTATTAAACAAAGCTTAAGATCAAAATTAATATTATGTATCTAAACAACTAAACGAATAATGTTAACGACTGTTATGAATTACATTTGCCAGCAAGGAATCAAAATAATAAAAATTGGGCATCACGCGTCTACATAAAGATCTTGTTTAAGGTAAATGAGAGACATTTTCTCATATGGTTTTAAAAATGAAGCTATGGGAATATTTTCTTATTTGAATGCAGTTACATATTCTTTTGTGATAATTATTCAAGAAACTGAGAATAAGGCAGTACGTTTACTGTTGTACAATATGCATACAATATGTATTGTAGTACACAAAGAGACACTAAACAAACAACATTAACACCTGTGCGATATCTTTATCAAAATGTTTGCGAATGCACTCATCGGCAAACATGCAAACAAATAGGATTAAATGCTGTATAAAAACAAACAAATCTTTAGTCTCATATCACACATCACAATAAAGTGTTAATAATATTATTATAGCTTCTTACTGCTAGTTAGATAATACCTTGGGTTTTAATTGCTTAGTATTAAAAGATTAAGATGTTTATAATATGTTGTTCAGGATAAACCTCTTGTGTTTCCATTTACTTTTCCTTAAAGGACCACAGAGAATTTTTTAAATTTGGTTGCGTGGCAGAGGACGAAAATAATTTAATACTCATATGCCTGAGAGAAATATATTTTATATTTAGTGTCAATTAGCCTACTTTATTGATTTAATATTTTGTGATGCCTGTTCTATTAACAATAATTGTATTTTATAATAACTTAGTTTGCAAACATTTTTTCATCTATTGTACAGTACATATATTTTAATTCACTTATGACAATTTGATCTGATTTGGGAGATGTAAGAGATTTTGGGTAATCTCAAAGTATCATAAAGGTGACGCTTTTATCCAAAAACAGTAATATAATTACATTCACTTTACAGTAAGTTTTCATAGACCTGTTCATTGAAGCTCTAAATATTATATATGTTCACATTGCAAGCTACCTTATCTCAGATAGCATTACCTTTTAGTGCGTCAGAAATATTTATCTACAAAGTCATTAAATGTCTGCCACGATACTTGTACTAGGAAAATATATTTAAAACATATGTAGGGCATTTTTAAAGTAGTAGCTAATATGAAGAAAGATTAAATCAGAAGAAATAAAAGTGCTAAAATCAATAATATTGAAGAATTGAATAGGTAGAAATAAAGTTGCTAAGATGAAGAAGAATTGAATCCAAAGAAATAAAGTTGCTAAGATGAAGAAGAATTGAATCGGAAGAAATAACATTGCTAAGATGAAGACGAATATAATAGAATCGAAAGAAATAACATTGTTAAGATGAGAGAGAATTGAATCGGAAGAAATAGGCTAACATTGCTAGGATCAACTGAATGGAAGATAAAACATTGCTAAGATGAAGAATTCAAACAAAATAAATTAAACTGCTAAGATGAGGGAGAATTGAATTGGAAGAATATTGCTAAGATGAAGAATTCAATCGAAAGAAATAAAACTGCTAAGATGAGGGAGAACTGAATCGGAAGAAATAACATTACTAAGATGAAAAAATTTGAATCGAAAGAAATAACATTGCTAAGATGAAGAACTGAATAAAAAAACTGCTAAGAACAGAGAGAATAAAATTGAATCCAAAGAAATAACATTGCTAAGATGAGGGAGAATTGAATCGGAAGAAATAACACTGAAAAGATGAAGAATTGAATCAAAAGAAATAAAATTGCTAATATGAGGGAGAATTGAATCGGAAGAAATAACATTGCCAGGATAAAGAAGAACTGAATCGGAAAGCATAACATTGCTAAGATGAAGAACTGACTCGAAAGAAATAAAATTGCTAAAAAAAAGAAGAAGAAGAACAGAATCGGAAGAAGTAACATTACTAAGATGAACTGAATCGAAAGAAATAAAATTGCTAAGATGAAGAATTTAATCGGAAGAAGTAACAGTGCTAAGATGAAGAAATAAATCGAAAGAAATAAAATTTCTAAGATGATGAAGAATTTAATCGGAAGAAATAACATTACTAAGATGAAGAAGAATTTAATCGGAAGAAATGACGCTGCTAAGATGAAGAATTGGATCGAAAGAAATAAAATTACTAAGATGAAGAAAATTTAATCGGAAGAAATAACAGTGCTAAGATGAAGAAATAAACCGAAAGAGATAAAATGGCTAAGTTGAAGAAATAAATCGAAAGAGATAAAATTGCTAAGTTGAAGAAATAAATCGAAAGAAATAAAATTGCTAAATTGATGAAGAATTTAATCGGAAGAATTAACATTGCTAAGATAAAGAAAAATTTAATTGGAAGAAATGACATTGCTAAGATGAAGAACTGAATCGAAAGAAATAAAATTGCTAAGATGATGAAGAATTTAATCTGAAGAAATAACATTGCTAAGATGAAGAACTAAATCGAAAGAAATAACATTGCTATGATGACGAAGAATTTAATCGAAAGAATTAACACTGTTAAGATTGAAAAGAGTTTAATCGGAAGAAATAACATTGCTAAGATGATGAAGAATTTATCGGAAGAAATAACGTTGCTAAGATGAAGAACTGAATCGAAAGAAATAAAATTGCTAAGGTGATGAATTTAAACGGAAGACGTAACATTGCTAACATGAGGAAGAATTGAATCGAGAGTAATGAAATTGTTAAGATGAAGAATTTATTTAATTCGGAGAAATAAAATTACTAAAGTGAAGAAGAACTGAATCAGGAAAATAAAATTGCTAAGACACGCGTTACGTTGTACACCAGTACACAAGAAAAGTTGTAAAGACAGAGAAGAAACGAAATTATGAAAAGAAATAGAAATCATAATATCTAAGACAATAATGGGAAGAATGTGATTAACACCTGGAACGTTCTCAAGAACCTGTTGGAAGACATAAAAATTTGGGGGGAACATTCCTGAAAGTACTAGGAAAAATAAAGGCCCAAGAACGTATATCTTGAATATTTCAAGCACCAAATCTTTGTTGGGTAGAATAGCAATCACTCTTATGTTAGATGAAGGAACAGTAGTAGTGAATGCAAAACAAGCAGCCAGTTTATAACCGTTGATGACGTTATTCCTCGAGCTGCAGGAAATATTTGTTCAAATTGTTTTCACAGATCAATTTGCTGCATTTTATGATATCCCGAAGCTCAAGAAACTGGCAGTACTACACCGACAGATTACTGCAGCCTTCAATCAAACCCTCCCTGCCCCTGCACTATTTACTACACGATTCATTGTGTCCACCAGTGCCGAGAGGAAAATGGGCCGTGGCTGGCACCGGTTAGGATAAGATCTGCCATCCTTTGCTCTGCTTGTGTTTTCTCAGAAGTACGGAGCGCACAAACCAACAAGAAGACACAAAGCAAAAAGGTCTTCAGTAAAGTGTGTTGTAGACATGAGCTATCTTGATATTACAACGTACTTATTTCATATAATTAATTTTTTACAATTATCTTCATTGTGCAGCTATGCAGACTGGAACACGACGACGACGGAGGACCGTCTGCACTGCACAGATGAGTGGCGCTGATCGCATTCGGCAGGCCTGCGCTTTCTGACTGGAATCATGGCTCCAAGAGTTCTTGGATATTGATTACACGAAGCCAGCTCAGTTTGGTTGCCAGGAGACACATATTTACTTTCTTGGTAGTAATATACAAAGAAAGTATGGGAATGGAATAGACATAATATTATCACTAATGAAAAAAAGTAAATAAATGTTATTAAACATTTTAAATAAATAATTTTCTAAGATTTTGTTCCACTAACACTTATTTATTATCTGTAATGTCAAGCTATTCGATTATAATATGCTAAGAAGAGGAACAATTGAATCGGAAGAAGTAACAGTGCTAAGATGAAGAACTGAATTGAAAGAAATAAAATTGCTAAGATGATAAAGAATTTAATCGGAAGAAATAACATTGCTAAAATGAAGAACTGAATCGAAAGAAATACAATTGCTGAGATGATGAAGAATTAAATCGGAAGAATTAACATTGCTAAGATGAAGAAGAATTTAATCGGAAGAAATAACATTGCTAAGATAAAGATTTGAATCGGAAGAAATAACATTGCTAAAATGAAGAACTGAATCGAAAGAAATAAAATTATTGCTAAGATGATGAAAATTAAATCGGAAGAATTAACATTGCTAAGATGAAGAAGAATTTAATCGGAAGAAATAACATTTAAGATAAAGAAATCGAAAATTGCTAAAATGAAGAACTGAATCGAAAGAAATACAATTGCTGAGATGATGAAGAATTAAATCGGAAGAATTAACATTGCTAAGATGAAGAAGAATTTAATCGGAAGAAATAACATTGCTAAAATGAAGATTTGAATCGAAAAGAAATAACATTGCTAAAATGAAGAACTGAATGAAAGAAATACAATTGCTGAGATGATGAAGAATTAAATCGGAAGAATTAACATTGCTAAGATGAAGAAGAATTTAATCGGAAGAAATAACATTGCTAAGATGAAGATTTGAATCGGAAGAAATAACATTGCTAAAATGAAGAACTGAATCGAAAGAAATAAAATTGCTAAGATGAAGAAGAATTAAATCGGAAGAATTAACATTGCTAAGATGAAGAAGAATTTAATCGGAAGAAATAACATTGCTAAAATGAAGATTTGAATCGAAGAAATAACATTGCTAAAATGAAGAACTGAATCGAAAGAAATAAAATTATTGCTAAGATGATGAAGAATTAAATAAGATGGAAGAATTAACATTGCTAAGATGAAGATGAATTTAATCGGAAGAAATAACATTGCTAAGATGGAGAATTGAATCGAAAGAAATAAAATTGCTAAGATGAAGAAGAATTTAATCGGAAGAAATAACATTGCTAAGATGGAGAATTGAATCGAAAGAAATAAAATTGCTAAGATGATGAAGAATTTAATCGGAAGAAATAACATTGCTAAATGAAGAACTGAATCGAAAGAAATAAAATTGCTAAGATGATGAAGAATTTAATCGGAAGAAATAACATTGCTAAAATGAAGAACTGAATCGAAAGAAATAAAAATTGCTAAAGATGAATGAAAGAATTTAATCGGAAGAAATAACATTGCTAAAATTGCTAAGATGAAGAAGAATTTAATCGGAAGAAATAAATTGAATCGAAAGAAATAAAATTGCTAAGATGATGAAGAATTTAATCGGAAGAAATAACATTGCTAAATGAAGAACTGAATCGAAAGAAATAAAATTGCTAAGATGATGAAGAATTTAATCGGAAGAAATAACATTGCTAAAATGAAGAACTGAATCGAAAGAAATAAAATTATTGCTAAGATGATGAAGAATTAAATCGGAAGAATTAAATTGCTAAGATGAAGATGAATTTAATCGGAAGAAATAACATTGCTAAGAAGAATTGAATCGAAAGAAATAAAATTGCTAAGATGAAGAAGAATTTAATCGGAAGAAATAACATTGCTAAGATGGAGAATAACATTGCTGAAGAATTTAATGAAGAAAGAATTGCTAAATGAAGAACTGAATCGAAAGAAATAAAATTGCTAAGATGATGAAAATTTAATCGGAAGAAATAACATTGCTAAAATGAAGAACTGAATCGAAAGAAATAAAATTGCTAAGATGATGAAGAATTAAATCGGAAGAATTAACATTGCTAAGATGAAGAAAAATTTAATCAGAAGAAATAACATTGCTAAGATGGAGAATTGAATCGAAAGAAATAAAATTGCTAAGATGAAGAAGAATTTAATCGGAAGAAATAAATTGCTAAATGAAGAACTGAATCGAAAGAAATAAAACTAAGATTGAATTTAATCGGAAGAAATAAATTGCTAAAATGAAGAACTGAATCGAAAGAAATAAAATTGCTAAGATGATGAAGAATTAAATCGGAAGAATTAACATTGCTAAGATAAGATGAAGAAATAACATTGCTAAGATGGAGAATTGAATCTAAGATGAAGAAGAAAACGGAAGAAATAACATTGCTAAGATGGAGAAGGAAAGAAGAAAATAAAATTGCTAAGAGATGAAGAATTTAATCGGAAGAAATAAATTGCTAAAATGAAGAACTGAATCGAAAGAAATAAAATTGCTAAGATGATGAAGATTGCTAAGATGAAGAAAAATTTAATCAGAAGAAATAACGCTAAATAAATGAACCGAAAGAAATAAAATTCCAGAAATAAAATTGCTAAATGATGAAGAATTTAATCGGAAGAAATAGCATTGCTAGAATGAAAACTGAATCGAAAGAAATAAAATTGCTAAGATGATGAAGAATTAAATCGGAAGAATTAACATTGCTAAGATGAAGAAAAATTTTCAGAAGAAACAAATGCTAAGATGAAGAATTGAAAATAAATAAAATTGCTGAGATGAGGGAGATTGATTTCCAGGAAGAAGAACTTAGGAAAGCATAACATTGCTAAGATGAAGAACTGAACGAAATTAAAATTCTAAGAAGAGGAACAATTGAATCGGAAGAAGTAACAGTGCTAAGATCGAAATAAATAAAATTGCTAAGATGATGAAGAATTTAATCAGAAGAAGTAAATTTGCTAATATGAGGAAGAATTGAATCGAGAGAAATGAAATTAAGTATGGAATATTACTCGTAACTTTTTTAATTTTAATTTTACAAAAAAAAATGTTATACAAAAGCTGTTAGAGGTGAACCATACAGTATGATACCAGTGTTCGAAAAACGTTAGTTATTCAGACATGCTAGGTGTGACAGCTAACTTCTTTTTTAATGGCACTCTATTTTAAGATTTACATATTTCGAATCCAATTAAATTTAACACATGAATTTCTTCCTTTTGGATTACTTGAAATATAAGGATAAACCAAGATCATTATTCAAATACTGAGCTTGTTTTTGCGGACATGCAACTAATTCATTAAATACAAAAATATTCTTTGTTCTTAACTTCTATGATAAAATGTCTAGCTTGCATTAATCAGGTATTCTTGTCGTACTTTAATTTTTATTTAATTGTAAATTTAATATTAATTGTAATTTTATTGTTCATGTTATAGTTGTAATCCCCTGGTAGAGGGGCAGAGAAGGCCTGATGGCCTTATCTCTACCAGGTTAAATAAGTAAATAAATAAATACTACTATTACTAATTTTGTGCAATTTTAAACAACAGCTTATTTAGTACTTTCCAGCGCTCCGGAAGAAATTGCAAACAATTATGGCAGTCGTAGGTGGCTAGGCCTACTGAATCCGTTTTTCAACAGTTGCTTTCAACTGGCTGAAATTAAATAAAATACAAATATTAAGAAAAGGCTCATTGAAATATGTACCTACTGATGGAATGTTGAAACTAGATTTATTTTCATAGAGCGTTGACCAGTTTTGGATCAAAAGAATGGAAGAATACCTCGAACTTTCAAAAAGATCTTAAATTTTATACTAAGTCGTATTTATACAAGATAAGTTTCTAGTCTATGAATATGTTAGGAGAAAATCCACAAACGATCAGGGAAAACGCAGAAATTCTACTTGAAGCAAGTAAAGCGATAGGGTTGGAAGTAAATCCCGAAAAGACTAAGTATATGATTATGTCTCGTGACGAGAATATTGTACGAAATGGAACTATAAAAATTGGAGATTTATCCTTGGAAGAGGTGGAAAAATTCAAATATCTTGGAGCAACAGTAACAAAAAAAAAAAAAAAAAAAACACTCGGGAGGAAATTAAACGCAGAATAAAAATGGGAAATGCCTGTTATTATTCGGTTGAGAAGCTTTGTCATCTAGTCTGCTGTCAAAAAAATCTGAACGTTAGAATTTATAAAACAGTTATATTACCGGTTGTTCTGTATGGTTGTGAAACTTGGACTCTCACTTTGAGAGAGGAACAGAGATTAAGGGTGTTTGAGAATGAGGTACTTAGGAAAATATTTGGGGCTAAGTGGGATGAAGTTACAGGAGAATGGAGAAAGTTACACAACGCAGAACTGCACGCATTGTGTTCTTCATCTGGCATAAAGAGGAGCATTAAATCCAGAGTTTGAGATGGGCAGGGCATGTAGCACGTATGGGCGAATCCAGAAATGCATATAGAGTGTTAGTTGGGAGGCCGGAGGAAAAAGACCTTTGGGGAGGCCGATACGTAGATGGGAGGATAATATTAAAATGGATTTGAGGAGAGTGGGATATGATGACAGAGATTGGATTAATCTTGCACAGGATAGGGACCGATGGCGGCTTATGTGAGGGCGGCAATGAACCTTCGGGTTCCTTAACCCTGCTGTTCTGTTAGATCTTACTATACGAAGTCAATATGACCCGACCTATTATAATTGCATATAAAGTTACAAAATCATGTTTGTGAACATTTGCATGACTACAATAACATAGTTTATCATTATTGTTATTGTTAATATTACTGATATTAATTTTTTTATAATCTTACATTATTTTGCTTTTTTTTACTATTATTTGTTTGTGATATTTTATTTTGCGCTATTATTCATTTGTTTTTTTCTACATTCTTATTAAAATTAATAACAACAAATTGAAGAAACATACTTGTTTGAAAGAAATGTTTAACTTATAATACAACAATAGGCCATGAAGAATTATAGATTGAACTAATGATAATGTTTAACTTCTGTCTTATGTTTTGTGTAACACACATGATATACATAATCACAATTCTTTCTCATTGCTTACAATTATGTGACACAAATATGTGACATGACCTTTACAATATGTTTGCTGTAGTTTCCATACAACATGTTCGTTTTATTATCATTGCTTGATGGACAGAACTTACAACGTTTTACAGTTTTTCCTCTTGTAGACTCTGATACCGGTACTGTAGTCACAATTATAGGTTTTGAATGTTCTTGACAATTTGATTGCTTCCTCTGTTCTTGAAAAGTGCTTTCTTGATGAAATATGTTCCTTTGTCAGTGATTTTTCAAGTTCCTCTGAGAATAATTTCCTTCTAGTCAATTTATTTGCATTCCGATTTGGGTCTATCGAAGTCCACAAGACATACGCATTGTAAGCAGATACATCAAGAATGTTGTAGAAAAATATCACTGGCCATCTATTTGTTTTTCTTTTGCAAGTATATGTATATGTTACTTGGTCAAGTGTGTCTACAGCCTCTTTGGCTGCATTATAATCTAAAATCATTCGAGCCTTCTTATCATTCCTGTTGCTGACTTCATTGACATGATGCAGTGTACTCATTAACACAACATTTTTGTTTTTCTTTGGGATACAATTGACCACAGTAGTATCATTTGTGAAATAGAATGATGAACTATGTATTTCCTTTTTGTTCATTTGCTGTGGAAGTTCTGACTTATTTTTCCGGATAGTCCCCAACATTGTCATTTTTTTTCAAAAGTATTGTTCCAAATTGTAAGAAGTGAAAAATTTGTCACAAGTTACATTTTGACCCTTTAGGTTACTGGAAAGATCAGGTCATACCCTGACTTTTTCTGATGGTCCATATTATTTCCCTGTATAAACGTGTGCTACCAATGCATAAGAAGTTTTGCTGTCACAAAGCGTCCATATTTTTATTCCGTATTTCGATGGTTTACTGGGAATATATACTTTGAATGGACAGCGACTTCAAAATCCTACCAACTGTTTGACAGTTATATTTTCGCCAGGATTGAAGAATTTAGGAAGGACCTCCAGACATTTCTCCCAAATGCATCGAACAGCAGCAAGTTTATCAGTGCGTCTTCGTTATTCTCTAGTAGATTTCTTATCAAATCGAAAGACACGCGATATCTTGCAAAAGGTTTCAAGTGACATAGTTGGCCGCAAAATGTTTCTGCCCGTTTTCTGATCCCACAAACGTTTTGTTGACTCCCTATGAGATCGAGTAACACCAGCAGGAAGCAAGAGTCCTACATAAGCCTGGAAAACAATACAGTCGATATTTGCCCATTGCTGGCCATAAACTCGCCGTCCTTCTATGTTTGGCATCTATATTATTTCATTATGGTGACATACATTCTAAATCCTGGTGTAGTCTTGATGAGGTTCGAGGCAGAAAGATGGCCCTGTTGAGGAGGTGGATTCAACTTCCATTCTATAGCTTTATTCTTGAAAGAATTGACTGAACAATATTAACTGGTTGTTGACTGTCAAAATCGTCATCATTTTCACTCTCAGATTCATAACTTACATTATCTTCAAATTCTGAAACAAACTCTTCACTGTAGAAGGAATTCACAATTGATACTAATTGAGCATTACTCAATGGTCTTTTCCGTCATGGTGTCTGACCTCAAACTGAGAAACAACATTGAAATATTTATCCAGATAAAATGTAAGAGTTTAGAAGGGATTCATTCAGAAAAAACAACAGAAACCAGTCCATTGTTGTAAATTAGTGTATCTGATTGTTGGCAATAATTCAATTTCTACCCATTATAATAAAAGTATGATACAAATTCTTGAAAAATGTTAATACCACATTAGAAAATAGTAAAATCTTATGTTGGGTCATATTGACCCGAACGTTACATAAGTAACAATTACAGATTATGACAAATCTATTTGAAAAATTTAAATTATTTTAAAATCACAAATGCATATTGCATTATTAGACAAAGTCACTGAGTCTCATAAACATATCTCACTATTTCAAGAAAATATTAAGAAAACAGTATTCACTTCGGGTCATATAGACCCGAACAGAACAGCAGGGTTAAAAGCCATTTGTAAGTAAGTAACTAAGTATAGTTTCCAGTAACAGGCTCAGATATCTAGTACAATTTCAATTTCATGGAACTCCAGTACCGACAAAATATTGTCGATATTTGTCTCAGCTGCCAACATAACAGTTTCAAAATCACTACCATTTGTAGTATTTGTCAGTATCGAAATTCGAAACGAAGTTGGCAAAAGAAAATTCAACCTGCAAACTAGAAAATCACCACAATCCACTAGCATATGTAGTAATGGGGAAAAAATGGTTAGATTTCACTCTTAGGGTATGAAGTAAGCTGACCGGGACTATAATAAGGATCAAGACCTAAACTTAGACTGTATAGGCCTATTAACAATTATTTTCTATTCTATCAATAGTCTCTAGACACACCTTCATCTCAGATAGCAGAAATAAATAAAATGCTCTCTCAATTAATAACACTCAATAAAAGAATTGTGTTCCAATGGATACCATCCCATTGTGGAATCCTGGGAAACGAGAATGCGGATGCTTTAGCAAAGAAGGGCTGCACTGCTACTTACAGACCTGTTACTAAATCTACGTATTACTCTGTGAAAAGATTTATTAAATCTACATACTTAGACTTCAACAAACAAAATTTGATAACACAATCTCAAGGGAAAAATTGAACTCTCTGCATCAAAATCCACAGTTAATTCCCGATTTACCACGAAAATCGTCTGTAGCTGCATTTAGATTGGCAATAGGCCATGATTGTTTGCCAAGCACCTGCATAGAATTGGAATATATCAGTCCCCTAACTGCCCATTGTGCAACTCAAACCAAGAAATAGATTCGGAACACCTCAAAATCTGTGCTTCAGTGGCTGGTCATGACAATATCTTTGAAAAATATTGGAGTGCAAGAGGTCAAATGACTTTATTGTCAAACGCCTGGCATTAGAAAACAACAACAACAACAACAATTATTTTCCAAATCGAATCGCGGCGTGTGTAGTAGCAGTGAGTGCTCTTGAGGCTGCGTGTTTTGCGTAGAAGTAAAACCAAAGAAATATCCGCGTTCCATCGTCGGTAATCTATTAGTAAGATAACGGAATTAAATTCAAGAGATATATTAAGATTGATTAGTCCTACTTGAACGGGATTTGCAGCGAAATCAATGCAGAAATCGAAAGCAACAAGTTATCTCTCTGCTGTGTATTGTATACAATACGACAGAGTATTTCTGCTCGACAAAGATTAACATAAATATAAACAAACATCAGAGCCTGATAACACGCCTACGACATTCCACTATTAACTTATCTGTAGTAATTATACGAGTGCTGATTCATCTTACTGACAACTAGCAGTATCCGTGCGCTCCGCTGCACCCGTTAGAAATAAATAGAAAGTAATTACATAATTAAAATAGGAGGTTTGATCCAAGGAACATTCGTGCTTGATAGAAGGATAAATCGTTTAATATGTTACTTAATTTAAATTGTATTTAAATAATTAAAATGCGATCATTTTGGTCCAGAGACCACTCATTTGGTGCAATGACAATTCCTTTAACATGTTTCTTAATTGTTATCACTCGTACATGCAACCATAGTATAATGAAGATTGACATCATTTAGATTTAATGTGTACATAAACATTATTTTAAGAAATACAGGAAACGAATATTCAGAATAGCCTATCAAGTTTTCTGTGCATAAGAAGCTATTTTAATCTTACCTGTTCTCGATTCACTCAGAAGTTACTGTAATAACATTATAGCATTATGTCCATCTAGAGAAACTACACTTTCCAATAGTGAAATAATAATTACTTATATAAATCGGTTAATTTAGTTTCCGATATTACTTCATATAATTAATTATATAAATCGGTTAATTTAGCTTCCGATATTACTTCATACAAACACAGAAACATTCTCGGTAGGCTATATTTCATAGCTTTCGATTGTTGTTGTCCAAGGCCCCTTATAGACGAAGTCATTTGTTTTTTATTTCATTAAACCGCCTTAGATGGCAATTATTTTAATTTTAAAACTCATTTATCTCATTAAATATCAGTCCTATCAAAATTTTTCAAAGAATAAAACTTATCGGAAATCATTTTTAAAGAAACTTTTGTTATGTAACATTTTTCACAATAATCAATAATAAGCGATATATTTCGATTTATTTAATTCAGGCTCCCTTATAACGCCCCCTTTAAATAACGTATTTTGAATGACATATAGCCTAAAATCTAAGTTACAACGAACTTAATGTTTTCATCGAAATCCGTTCAGCCATTATCGCGTGAAAAGGTAACAAACATCCAGACAGACAGACATACAAACAAAAATTAAAAAAAAAGCGATTATCGGTTTCAGCTACTCATACATGTTAACACCAATTATTTTTGGGAAATCGAAAATTACCAGAAAAATTTTGGCTACAGATTTATTATTAGTATAGATTTCACAAGCTCGTAGGGCGAGAGAAACCACGAGTGCAACTTAATAAGTTTATTCAACGAATAAAATTAAATAACTTGCAAAACCTAATTACTTACGTAAATAACAACAATTATTACAAAACACAGCAATAAGACATTATTATGTTTCCATGTATTGAAGTTGAAAAACAAACTGTTATCTGTCACGGCATACTGAATACTACTATTGTCAGCTACTTAGAGCGGAAATAAAAAACAACAATATTTAACCTCAAAAATAATATAAGCTGAAATGTTACATTAACAGAATAAAACACGAAAGATTTTACAGGCATTTATTTATTACCTGAAGTTCTAATTATTGAAAACCCAATTTTCAAAGTTAAATTGTGTTGGAATTTCTTGATTTTCTGTGTTTGACACTGAAGTGTTGTACGAAGCGTCTTATCAAGAAACACAACTGTGATTGGTTGATTTTAAGGCGGTTCTGAAACGTTATTGGCCAATATCGAAAATTCATCCTGTAAGTTGAATAGTTTAATATTGGTATCTCCTTTTCCATGTGCCATCTACAGGAACAAACCATTGTGTCTTCTCTTTAGTAGAGTTGTTCTTCATTATACTGAGCTGTAGAGCTGAAAACCCGGGTTCGAGTCCCGGTACCGGAGAGAATTTTTCTCTGTTCTATCCATCCTTCATCTTACACTGCAGCCTAAGGCTTATTCCTATTCTGTGAATGATTGGGTAGCCGAACGGCCGCACTCTTGCACAAGTACAGCACGCTGCACCGTGAACTGAACCCGGGCTATGGTATGGATGATGATATCTGAATTAATGATGGCGAAATGAGTCCGAGGTCCAACGCCGAAAGTTACCCAGCAATTCTGCTCCAATTGATTGAGGGAAAAACCCGAGAAAAAGCCAACCAGGTAACTTGTCTCAACCAGGATTTGATCCCAGGCCCGCTCGTTTCACAGTCAGACGTGCTAACCGTTACTCCACAGCGGTGGACTATGTTTAATTTTGGTGTTTCATTAATCATAATTTCTACAGGTACTGCCAAATGTTTACTTATGAATATCATATTGCAAGAGGCTAAGCTCATGCTGGCGAATGAAATATCCTATACCGTACTAAGTTAGCAATATTTAAATACCGTCAACTGGGGTAACATTAACCCAATATTTTTACCATTCAAAAAGTAAACTTTTGTAATAATTAATGTTTGTTAATTTATTTTAATTAAACAAACAAGTACATATTAAAGTAAAAAAAAGGCGTAAACGACAAAAAAAGGCAAGATCAAACTATCAGAATGCTTTATTTCTCATGATTCGTGCCTTTAAATATGAACATTCAAATAAAATAGGCATTTTCCTAAACATCTGATGCCTAATGATAATAAATACTGTTGTGGGATTTAATCGATTAATCGATCAATTTCTGTTGTACGATTAATCGATCAATTTCTGTTGTAAGATTAATCGATCAAAAATATTTAATCGCACAATCGAGTCGATTAAAATTAATCGGTTGTAGTTGATATTAATTATTATCTTGTTAATACAAATTCATACTAAAAATTCCGACAACATTCGTCTCTCGGAAATTGCTTACTTAAAAGCACAATAGTACTGTTTGTTATTTTCTAACTGCAAAGCAAGAAGCGTGCGGAAAATCTTTGCACAAACACTTCAGAAAGAGATGGAAATATGAGGACAGTGACCTGGTCTACCTCTATTGAAAGTTGAAAAACAATGCGAAACTCTTATTAAGTTTTATGGTTTTCAAAGAAAACTTCCACCTTGTTGACAGCTCATCTTCCTAGCATATGAAATACATACTTTTCTGGGATTCGTCACCCTCATCCCTTATAAAATATCCATGTCTACACTGTGTGCAAGTGAGAACGTAACTACCTTCTTCTCTTTCTAAAATCTGGTAATTCGATTACAATAGGGGTCAGTCTTCTGTTTCGACCGCTGTACTTTTGCAGTTGCAGTTTTTGTACTGAGTTTGTATATGAAGGTGGTGTGTTTAGTTTGATAAAGAAAAAAAATCAGTTTTCTGTGGTTTGTGAAAAGTATAAACTCCATTATCTCATATGAGAATTTGAGAGGTAAACTCGGTGAAACGTATGGATTTAAATTGAACGATCGTGGAGAAGTGCTTGATAGAAAAACGTTTTTTTCGTGTTAAGTGATGCAGGAAACATTGTTACTAAATGTAGAGCGGCACTTAATTCGTAGCATGTGAATGCACTCACATGTTTAAAATCATGGATGAAGCAGTATTAACTAGGTGAGTCTTCATACTTTTTGTTATTAATGTTTGTCTCAAAAATTCCCAGAGAAATTGGCACAATAAATTATAAGCCTCATAATAAATATGTTAGTAAGTAATTAAAATAGTTGGTTTGTAATATAACGATACAATACAGATATACAACATTTAATAATAATAATAATAATAATAATAATAATAATAATAATAATAATAATTCTTTATTTATACTGGCAGATTTAAGACCATAGAGCCTTCTCTTACACTCTACCAGGTCACAAAGTATACAAGCAGTTAAAATTTAACAAGAAGTTAAAGAACAGAATACTAACATATTACAATAATAATAATAATAATAATAATAATAATAATAATAATAATAATAATAATAATAATAATAATAATAGCATAATAAAATCGACACTAAACAACATGAAAACAATGCCATTATAGAAAAAAAAGAAATTAAAATACATTGGAATATAGTGAAAGCAACTCATTTAGTACAAATGGTTAATATGGAAAAACGTAAGGAAGAATATATCAAAATGGAATGCAATAAAATAATAATAAAAAAGAAAAGAAATACGAAATTAAATAAAATTCACGATAAAAAGGCTATGATAATAAATTCATCGGCTGATAAAGAGAACAAAAAGGGGAAAGGAAGGAAAAAGAAATATATAGCCTATATTTTTACAAAACTATGGCAGAGAAAAGGGCTTATAACTGAAAGCAATCTAATTCAAAAGGTGCAATTTTAATTTATTTTTGAAACTAGACAATGTCCGGCAGTCTCTGACATGTTCCAGAGATGAGCTGCAGAGACGATGAAAGATGAAGAGTAGAAGGATGTTCTGTGTTTACAGTAGGAATGCAGAGTGTGATATGGTGTTGTGAGTATCTATTTCGTGATATGAGGACAAATGTTGAAAACGAGAAGCTAAGTAGCTAGGGTTAGAGGTTTGAAGAATATTGAAGAGTAAAGTGAGAGAGTGAATAGTTCTTCGCTCTTTGAGACGGACCCAGGACAGCATATTTAGTGAAGGTGTGATACGGTCAGATCTACGGACGTTGCAAATAAATCGAACGCATGCATTATGAACACGCTGTAGTCTGTCTGTCAGTCTCATGTTAAGGTCAGTGTAGAGAGTGTCACAGTAATCAAAATGAGGCATCAAGAGCGACTGCACTAAATTCTTCTTGAGAAGCAACGGAAGGAAATTTCGGATTCTTTTTAGTGTGTGAATTTTCATAAAAATTATTCTACATATGTGTGTGATTTGAGTATTCCAACTTAAGTTTTTGTCCATATAAATTCCTAGTTTAATACTTATGCTTATCACCGAACACAAGTTAAATTTAACAATAATCGATTAAATTCAAATAGTTAATCGATTAACTGTTTTGATCGATCAACAGCACTAATAATAAACTAAGCTGGTGATCTGGGGATAGCGAAAATGACTTCCAGACTCGTACTGGCTACAAAACGCACGCGTGTCCCTATGAAGACTGAAGATGAAAATGGTATCAGCAGCGAGGTCTCAGAATGCACACGTGGTGTTTACAATATCGACCATAATTGTGTGGTCAGATGTCAAGTGAGGACGACTCCATGGACTGGATTGAACGAGCCCGGTCGTGCTGCATTCTTGCACCACAAGGTTATTATATTTAGGAGTAATTTTGTTCCAAGGTTTCCACGAACATTCTTTTAATTTCAAATTAGCGTACTGTAGATTATAGGTTATTTTCCTTTTTTGGCGCTGTAAGGATCATGTACAGTCAGGGACACACAAAATTGACTGGATCACAGTTTCATCTTAATATCGATAGGGTATTGTTTAATGTTTGAGCTTTTTATTTATTATTTATTATTATTTATTTATTTAACCTGGTAAAGATAACGCCATCAGGCCTTCTCTTCCCCTCTACCAGGGGATTACAACTACAATATTAAGAATACAATTACAATTATAATTACAATTAATATTACTTACTTACTGGCTTTTAAGGAACCCGGAGGTTTATTGCCGCCCTCACATAAGCCCGCCATCGGTCCCTATCCTGAGGAAGATTAATCCAGTCTCTGCCATCATATCACACCTCCCTCAAATCCATTTTAATATTATCCTCCCATCTACGTCTCGGCCTCCCCAAAGGTATTTTCCCCTCTGGCCTCCCAACTAACACTCTATATACATTTCTGGATTCGCCCATGCGTGCTACATGTCCTGGCCATCTCAAACGTCTGGATTTAATGTCCCTAATTATGTCAGGTGAAGAATACAACGCGACAAGTTCTGCGTTGTGTAACTTTCTCCATTCTCCTGTAACTTCATCCCACTTAGCCCCAAATATTTTCCTAAGCACTTTATTCTCAAACACCCTTAACTTCTGTTCCTCTCTCAAAGTGAGAGTCCAAGTTTCACAACCATACAGAACAACCAGTAATATAATGTTTTATAAATTCTAACTTTCAGATTTTTTGAGAGCAGATTGGATGACAAAAGCCTCTCAACCGAATAATAACAGGAATTTCCCATATTTATTCTGTCTTTAATTTCCTCCCGAGTATCATTTATGTTTGCTCCAAGATATTTGAACTTCTCCACCTCTTCGAAGGATAAATTTCGAATTTTTATATTTCGATTTCGTACAATATTTTCATCACGAGACATAATCATATACTTTGTGTTTTCGGGATTTACTTCCAAACCTATCTCTTTACTTGCTTTCAGTAAAATTACCGTGTTTTCCCTAATCGTTTGTGGATTTTCTCCTAACATATTCACGTCATCCTCATAGACAAGACGCTGATGTATCCCGTTCAATCCCAAACCCTCTGTGTTATCCTGAACTTTCCTAATGGCATATTCTAGTGCGAAGTTAAAAAGTAAAGGTGATAGTGCATCTCCCTGCTTTAGTCCGCAGTGAATTGGAAAAGCATCAGACAGAAACTGGCCTATACGGACTCTGCTGTAAGTTTCACTAAGATACATTTTAATTAATCGAACTAGTTTCTTGGGAATACCAAATTCAATAAGAATATTATATAAAACTTCTCCCTTAACCGAGTCATACGCCTGTTTGAAATCTATGAATAAGTGATGTACTGTACCCTTATACTCCCATTTTTTCTCCAATATCTGTCGAATACAAAAAAATCTGATGAATAGTCGATCTATTACGCCTAAAATCAGACTGATGATCCCCAATAACTTCATCTACATTGGAGTTAATCTTCTCAAAAGGATATTCGACAAAATTTTGTACGACGTCAACAAAAGTGATATTACTACAGCAATTAATATTAAATTTACAAATACAATAAAAATCAAAGTACAAAAAGATTAACTGATTAATAAAAGCTAGACAGTTTATTGTAAAAGTTAAGAAGAGAGAAGCATTTCTATGAATGTATTCAAAAGTGAAATTCGCGTTGAAATAGCAAATACCGGTGTTTGGCAATTTTTTCTGTAATTTGAGTTATTTAAATTTCATGTTTTATAGTTATAAAAATACCAGAATGAATAGTCATGGTAAATAATCCTGCTGAGACAATGTCCTCAGAGGCAGACAGCAGGCAGATTATATTTGCTCGAATAGTCTCCAACGAAAATGTTACGAAAGTTAACTGAACAGAGAGGCGTATCAAGGCATCAGATTGAAAAGTGACGACATTGTTAAAACTAAAGCTTTATAACAAAGAGTCGTTCACATAATAATAATAATAATAATAATAATAATAATAATAATAATAATAATAATAATAATAATACAATAATAATAATAACAATAATAATAATAATAATACAGTATTAACAATAACGATGTCTTGCTTATTTACAACATCTCATCTTTATGTTGGGGAAGTGTTTTCTAAAAGGTTCAATAATTTGTGAAAAGTATATTTTTCTTCTGGATCTCTCGCACATTATGTTGGTAGTTAGTAGATTAGTGTATGATCTAATATTAAAATGTATTTTGTCTGACAACATGAAATTCATTACTTTGATTAAACAGTTTACGAATCACGAGACATAACCTAAAAATGTATTTTGTTTGATCACGTGAAATGATTAGTATGAATTCCGAAAACGAATGCCACTTTGAAATGTATGCTTTAGAATATTTACTCCATTATTGTAATAAAAGTCTAAACACGAAAGAAATTAATTAAAATGTGAAATGGTATATCTATCGATTACCCAAGGGCATCTATCACACGAAATATGTTATATTTATTGACAGCTTATCTGACTCTAATCTGGAAATTGTAACCACAACACAAAGCAACACATACAATAACTATTATGTATTAATATTAATACTAATATTAATTATTTATTAGTATGTTAAAATTTCATTAGCTTCCAGTAATCGGCTCAGAAATCTAGAACAATTTGAATTTTCAGAATTTAAACTACTGACAACTTGTGTCACTGCTGCCAACATAACAGTTACAAAATCACTACCAGTTGTATTTCTCAGTACCGAAATTCGAAACGAAGTAGGCAAAAGAAAATTCAACCTGCAAACTAGAAAATCACCGTAATCCACTAGCTTATGTAGTAATGAGGGGAAAATGGTTAGGTTTCACCCTTACGGTATGAAGTAAGCTGACCCGGACTATAATACGTTGTCCCATTTCACCAGTGTCCCCATTATCGCCATATCATCATATCGTCTGTGAGTAGAGAATCGCCGCTACCGAAGCAATGTGGGTCCCGTGGAATGCAGCGCCAGCCTGCAGTGAAACCGGTTTGCGGTCTGGCACGAGGTGCAATTTGCAAGAATTCGGCACCCTGGACCCGCCTCCCGGGCTTACAACTCCAAGTGTTAATCCCACATACCTCTCATTGACGTGGAAGAATCAAGTAGAGTGGCGTAACTCACACACAATTCCATTAATTTCTATTAAACTTCTGTATTGATGTTACTGAATTTCAGAATTATCAAGATGTGAAAAGAAGCTTACCACTATTATTATTATTATTATTATTATTATTATTATTATTATATTATATTATATTGTATTATATTATACTAGCCGTACCCGTGCGCTCCGCTGCAACCGTTAGAAATAAATACAAAGTAATTACATAATTAAAATAGGACATTTGATCCAGGGAACATTTGTGTTTGATAGAAGGATAAATCGTTTAATATGTTACTTAATTTAAATTGCATCCAAATAATTAAAATGCGATCATTTTGGTCCAGAGACACTCATTTGGTGCAATGACAATTCCTTTAACACGTTTCTTAATTTTTATTACATGCAACCATTGTTTAATGAAGATTGACATCATTTAGATTTAATGTGTAATAACTTAATTTTAACCCTTGTTTTCCACGTATTCAGCAAATGGCGCTTGGCCCACTATCGTTCTGAACCCTTCAAATAACTTATATTATATTATATTATATTATATTATATTATATTATATTATATTATATTATATTATATTATATTATAATATAATATATCAGAAGTTACTGTAATAACATTATAGCATTATGTCCATCTAGAGAAACTACACTTTCCAAGTGAAATAATAATTAATTATACAAATCGGTTAATTTAGCTTCCGTCATTACTTCATACAAACACAGAAACATTCTCTGGAAGCTATCGTTCATAGCTTTCGATTGTTGCTGTCCAAGGCCCCTTATAGATAAAGTCATTTGTTTTTAATTCATTACACGGCCTTAGATGGCAGTTATTTTAATTTTAAAACTCATTTATCTCATTAAATATCAGTTCTATAAAAATGTTTCAAGGAATAAAACTTATCGCAAATTATTTTTAAAGAAACTTTTGTTATGTAACATTTTCACAAAAATCAATAATAAGCGAGATATTTCGATTTATTTAATTCAGGCTCCCTTATAACCCCCTTTTAAATAAAGTATGTTGAATGCCATATAGCCTAAAATCTAAGTTACAACGAACTTAATTTATATTTCAATTTTAATCGAAATCCGTTCAGCCATTATCGCGTGAAAAGGTAACAAACATACAGACAGACAGAGAGACAGACAGACATACAAACAAAAATTTCAAAAAAGCGATTTTCGGTTTCAGGGTGGTTAATTATATATGTTAGGACCAATTATTTTGGAAAATCAAAAATTACCTGAAAAATTTCGGCTACAGATTTATTATTAGTATAGATTATATATTATTGTTTTGTATCTTGTGCTAAACTGTAATTAGCTGTTGTTTTGCACGTTAATATTCTAAATAAAATAAATAAAGTATTATTATTATTATTATTATTATTATTATTATTATTATTATTATTATTATTATTATTATTTTGGTGCGGTCGAAACTCGAATATGCATCTGTAGTTTGGAACTCGATTACAACTACGGAGTCGGCTAAATTAGAAAATATACAAAGAAACAACATATACATATATAACAACATAAAGTTTTTAATTCTGTATATTTTTAGTATTTATTGATTTTATTGTGATCATCACCTTATTGGCAACAATATATTTGAGATATCCATACAAGGGGATGTACTTTATATAACCATGTAAATTCACATTGTTTTAAATTAAATTTGTTTTTAACATTTTGACAGGACATCTAATGTTGGTATGAATAATATTGCCACCATGTCATATTTTAATCTAGTCATGGCATTTTCAAATGTAAAATTTGTTTGCAATTGATTTTAGATGATACTTCTATCATGTACCTGAAGATGCCCCACTAGGGACGAAAACGTTAGTATCAAGATAAAATAGGTTGTAATACATCAATAGTTTTTTCATATGTTTTCTTTCATATGTAATTCATTGCTTAAGCCATATTGACGGAATAAATAATCAATCATATGTTGATATATGTTATTAACACGAGGCTTACCTGAACATTCCCAACATGAATTGTAAATTAATTTCAGATCCTCTAATTCTTGACTTATCCTTGGCTTTTAGTGTCCAGATTTCGCTGCCCTACTACGTTAATATTGGATGGGCCAAAGTGTTGCAAATTTTTACTCAATCTTTGATTTTGATATATATATATATATTCGTGTTTAAATATATTATTAATAATTGCTATGCAAAACTCGAGAATGAGGGTTAAGATAGCTGGAGCTTATTGCTTCAGATGGTTAGCCTGCATTCCTGACCTTAGTGTAACAGTATCCGACAACGAGAGGTCGCTTCGAAGAGTCCCCCTTTCTGTTCCAATTGTAATTTATTGCATATTAACTGAGCCCCTAATTGCCACAGGATCCTTCCAGCGAACGAGTTTCGTCATAAATCTTACAAACGTTTTCCTCACCGAGACAGACTACCTTGCTTGGACGAAAAAAATTAAAGGCTAAATTATTCAGAAGTATTATTATTATTATTTTTATTATTATTATTATTATTATTATTATTATTATTATTATTATTATCCGTCCTTTCGCTTAGTGAGTAATGTACGCACTTCCCATCTAAACCGTCCGTGGTTCGATTACGATTTCCAACGTGGGCAGTATACTCGTAAGAGATTTTTGTCTTCGATCCATGAGACTGGATGTATACGTCCCTTATCATGTGTTACCCTGTATTGTCTCAATCATGGGCCTATGCCGTGTTGACAACCTTGAAGAGGGAGGCCCACAATATATATATATATATATATATATATATCATTTATTAACTTATTTATTTACTTATTTTTATTACGTTATTTCTATTTGTCTCTTTCTTTATTTCTGTCTTTTTCTATCCTTATTTATTTCTTTATTTCTCTATTTGTTTTTTTATTTCTCTACTTCTTTGTTTCCTTCTTTGTATTTTCCTTTATTTATTTATTTATTTACTTCTTTCTTTATTTTTGCTACTTTATTTATTTATTTTTATTTACTATTTTTATTTATTATTTATCTATTTATTTATTTACTTATTTATTTATTTGTCTATTTATTTACTTATTTATTTATAGATTTATTTATTTATTTATTTATCTACTTATTTGGGAGGCCGGTGGGAAAAATACCTTTGGGGAGGCCGAGACGTAGATGGAGGATAATATTAAAATGGATTTGAGGGAGATGGGATATGATGATAGAGACTGGATTAATCTTGCACAGGATAGGGATAGATGGCGGGCTTATGTGAGGGCGGCTATGAACCTTCGTGTTCCTCAAAAGCCATTTGTAAGTACAGTAAGTAAGTATTTATCTACTTATTTATTTATCTATTATTCATTTATTTATTTAGTTATTTATCTATTTATTCATATATCTATTTATTTATGTATCTATTTAATTATTTATTCATCTATTTATGTTTCTATTTATTTAATTATTTAAATATTTGTTTACCTATTTATTTATTCATTCATTCATCTATTCATTTATTTATTTTTTATATTCTGGAAGAGTTAAGACCACGGATCCTTGTCTTCCAAACTGCATTAAATTACGTCCGGGGTCCAACACCGTAAGTTACACATCATTTGCTCATATTGGGTTGAGGGAAAACCCGGAAGAAACCTCAACCAGGTAACTTGCCCCAACCGGGAATCGAACCCGGGCCACCTGGTTTCGCGGCCAGACGCGTTACTCCACACGTGTGGACTTCCTGTATTAATATCGCTAGTTTATTAAAATATTTATTTGTGCTAGAATATACAGCATTCGTTCTCACGCGTGTAGTCTCTATTCTCCCATTCTTTTACCTTATTAAAATTTATTACGTATATCATTGTATGCCAAATAAATCTAAGTCTCTGATGTGCGATGTTTGCGTCTATTATCTGACCAAACAAAACTCAGCTTTGACTTATGAGATTAGCTCTACGACCACAATATAATATACCTTTATTGCTTCATTGAATATAAAAGAATACCGACACTATAAACACTGATGACAGTTGTGACATTTCCTGCTCACACATCTTCAAATAAATCTTTCCCAGCTATGTCGCATTTTGTGAACGTGCGTAAGCTTTTCATGAAAACAAACTTTATCTTGAGAACTTAATTTCAGAGTAGCTTGCCTTAAAAATTCGCTGTACAGCATCACTAACACACTTATGGCCGGTTTCACCAACCTTCGTTATCATTATAACGTCTCGTTAAATAATTTAATGACACGTTAGTCAGTTTTTGCGTTTCACCAAGTATCATTATTGCTAACGCATCTTTAAATTCATCGTTAATTTATTAGGACCTATTCGTCGCGTTAAAACAGTAACGATGCGTTAAGAAGTCAACAACATGGCGGACGTAATTATTCGATGATGAAGTTCTTTATTTAGAACTTCAACATAACGACGAACTTATATGTTGTAATAACACTCGGAATAATCATTTTGAAGATTTAAGTGATAAAGAATTCCACGAAAGCTACACATTAAGGAAATAAGTAGTAAGAATGATTCTAGAAGAAACTGAATAGGTTAGAATATGACAGATAGAAATCACCCACTTAACGCCACTTCAACAGATTCTTCTCGTTTTAAAATAATGTTCCGGGAAGTTTTGAAATAGTAATTGATGATATGAACGGGGTATCAAAAGCTGTATTGTCTAGATATGTGAATAAATTATCAGACGTACTACCAACATTACAATAGTCATTATTTCTATAGGCCTAATAAACTTATAGCTAAATTTTATGTTGTCATAGACAACATAGATTGTGTACATGTTCCAATCGTATATCTTAGCAGTAATATAGCAAAAGATTCTGCAATAGAAGATCCTATTTTTCCTTCAATATTCAAACAATTTCATAGGCCTATGTAACGCTCCGCATAGAAAAATTGTGGTTAAACTAGCGCTGAGGTAGTTTCCTTCGTACTCTGCTTATACACCTTGCACATACGAATCTGTGACAGGTTGTGTTTGATTAGTTTAATTTTTTGTTATGCCTTGCATATACGATCAACTGATTACCACAAAAAATCCCTTATAAGTTCAACGATTTTCACTTTTACCTCAGAACTACCTCAGCGCTAGTTTATTGAAATTGTAATAGGTTAGAATACGACAGATAGGAATCTCCCACTTAACGCCTCTCCAACAGATTCTTCTCGGTTTAAGATAATGTTACGGTCTACACGGATAGCACAACATTCCAAAGGAGGATGCCTTTTAAATGAAAAGGGTGCAAAGAGATTTTCTTTTAGGAGACAATGGATACCCCTTAAAATCCAATTTAATGACATCTCTCCTGAATCCTGTCACACAAGCATGGCAAAATTGTTACAGGGTACTAATAAATCTCTGAAATACAGTGGAAAAGTAGTATGCAATTTATGGAAGAGGCGATTTCCGTCCTAAATTTAGGCCTAATATAACTGCTTAGAATGCTTTGTATATAATTAATTGTGGAAATTTTTACAGTGGAAATTTTCTCAGATTTCCTTTAGAAGCTACAATTTAACTGCTCTACATTCCTATTATTTACATTTGGAAGCAGCTGTCTTTTTTTTTTTTTTTTAATTGCTGTATGACAACATACTGTATTTAGGAAGATGTTCTTAAAATTACTGCCTCTTACCCGTTTGCCTATGATTGTTTCTTCATGCCAAACAAAGTCAGCCATGATCATATGTAACCAATGAAATTCGCGATTTCGAAGCCATGGTCGTATGAAAAACAAAACATGCAAGATACAAGTACAAAATCTCCTCGTTAGTAAACGCCTGTTAATTTTAAAGATACGAGGCTTGGTGAAATAGTCAACTTTTAAAGATTCCGTTAAAATTAAACGATCCATTTGTTGACAAGTCGTTTGTGCTGATTTAAAGAAGCTTGGTGAAACCGGCCATTAATCAGAAACTTGAGGCAGTACTAGGCCCAGAAGATCAGTTCTTCAGCCTCATAAAGAACATCATGGAAACAAATATAATATACATCAGCGACGGTCTTCTTGAATCACCAGACATCATACAAACGAATGGTGTATTGCAAGGGGATCCTCTGAGCCCGATAATGTTCAATCTGGTTACGCACGATGTGGTTCAGAAGGTAGCAACCCAAGACGTGAAAATGTATCTGTATGCAGATGATATGGTTGTGTTAAGTAACAACAGGACCTCACTCCAAGAGGCAACCAACAACCTAGTCGTATGGTCCCAGGATAACGACATGCAGATAAACCAAAACAAGACGAAAATAATGAAGTTTCGAAAAGGAGGAAAATTATCCTCAAAGGACAAGTTCATCTGCGAAACTCAAACCCTCGAAACAGTAAAATATTTCAAATATCTAGGGGTGACTCTGCAAGTAACCGGATTCACGTTCACCAGGCATATTGAGGACAGAACAGTCGCGGCAATCAAGGCCACAATGGCGATACGAAACCTCAAGTCCCTGTCACTCGGAACCTCAATTGCACTGTTCAAACTCAAAGTCGCACCAGTAGCATCATATGCCACTGAGATAATATGGACGTACCTGAGCTACCAAAACCTGAAAACTTTGGACAGGGCTAAGTCCAGATATATAAAAAGAACACTCTGCATCTCCAAGTTCGCTCCAACCCGACTCGTGTACCAGCTGGCAGGAACAACGTCCTTCATAGAAGATTTAATGGCCACCTACAACCTGACACCAACCCCAGCCAGTACGAAGTTTTTTGACGAAAGACGACAGAAAGCCGCAGAAATTGACCCGGCGTTTTTCCGCACCCCAGCGATGGACAACGAGGAATGGAAAGCAGCCAACTTCGAGCTACGTCACCATTACACAAGGGGAGCAATCCATGGTTTTCACTACCGCATCTGTACTAGAAAAAGGTTTTCACCAGGTGACCAGTGACTGTGCGTGTATAATCTGTGGACTGCATTGCCCGCTATATCACCTCTTTGAGTGCTCACTAAGAACATTGCCGCTGTCATATTACGCTAAAGATGAATGACAAAGAACTGTGTACGACATACTCACAATGCTCGATATACACAATGTGTTTATTAAATCTATTATTAATATTTAATTATACTAGTGGCTTGTGCAGCAAAAGCTGCAAACTAAGTCCATAAGATTAAACCAAAGAAATATGAAATTGATTTTGATTTAGTTTAAAGACGCAGCTAAAATAGGAAGCATGACTCATTACTACCTAGAAAAATCATAGAGTCACACATATAAATATCTACATCACACTGCCATTAAATATATGAAAAAAACCATATCACTTGATTAATAACTATAAAAATATTTTATTTTTAATAACAATATTGTTACCTTACGTAAATTTTATAGTTTTCAGTAACATTATAGACCTTATATAGCTATTACTCAGTAAATTATAGAAATGAAGATCTAATTTAAAATATTTCTCTGCGTCTACTTATATAAAAACTCAAAAAGTTTCACTTTCATATCATCAATATAGCATTAATGTGTGTAATTAGTGACAAATAGATCTACTCACATAATTGCATTAATTATAATAATATTTCATTTTTAATGGTAATAATCTCATCAAACATTCTTAAGTTTTGTTGTTCTTAATATCCAATACACAGCTGTACTCGGAAAACTAAAGACCAGAGAATCAGACTTGTAAATTATTTTTATACGTTATCAAAAAATTACACAAATGAAGATCGACATATTGGCATTATGATGTTATGATGTCAGAGAACCTGAGCCATCTGAATTCTAAATATGTCAGCAATTCTGCAGGTCATGGCCTTCGTATAATAGCCTATTGTTTATTGTAGTGTATGTTTTGTTTTATTCTGAAATACAATTACTTGGGTTGGATAACAAGTAATGGCAACAGTTCGATATTTCTGACATGGCTTTATTCACAGGGGTACAACATTTACGTACCTTCTATATAGTCGCCCCCCCTCATTTATTAACTTTTGCCAAATGTTTGGAAGGCGTCGTCCACCATCAGCGCGTCCATCTTTGTTGATGTTCCGTATTGACCGCCCTAAAGCACGGATAAGTTCATCTCTGGTATTGTACCGGGTCCCTCGCAGTGGTTCTTTCACTTTGGTGAAAAGATCGTAATCGCATGGATCATATCGGGTGAGTACGGAGGATGTTCCAGAACCTCCCATTGCCAGCGACGCAAGAGGTCCTTGACAGCAGCAGCGGTATGACTCTTTGCATTATCATGAAGAATGACGGGGTTCTGTACCACCAAGTGTCGTCGTTTTCTCCTGAGGGCTGGACGAAGGTGGTGCTGCAGGAACCTGCAGTAGTAGTCCGCGTTTACGTCTGCCTTGGAGGTACAGCGTGGTGCAGTATTACCCCATCAATGTCATACGCCACAATGAACATCTCCTTCACAGCACTTCCAACAAGGTCTTCCCGAAACGCTTTAACCCATCGTGCCACTGTGCGATATGGCAACGCTGCATCGCCACATGTTTCACGCAGTCCCTGAAAACATTCTTGTGCACTACGACTTCAATTTTGATCCAGGAACGTTGCTCTAGTTTTGTAAACATGATCTTAGGGCGCTCGCACTATCCCTATGAAAGGCAACGTTCTACAAACTGCAGTAGATTGACAGAGTACTGTCCCCGCTGACTACACTAACTCATCTAATAGTCCTTGTTTATGTCCATACAGCTGGCAACTCTCGAACGCACCATCGTTACGTGACAGCAGTGTTGCCATTACTTTTTATCCAACCTATGTATTTCTCTAAACTGACGAAGGATTGATTTTGGAAAATAGGAAAATCAGGTAGGAGAACTAACGCTTCACTGAAAGTTACTATTTTTCTGAAAATTCTTGGATGCCAAGCTTCAAAATGACGGGTCATTTATTAAAATTCGTTCAGCCGTTTCCCGTAATTTCCATTACCAGTTCAAATTATATATTGACACACGGAGTCATGTAAATTGATGCAACTTTTGTTGATATAAATCAACTTTAAGTTTACTCAAGTTTACCCATTCATAATTATGCGAAGTGCTGCTCTTCTGGTGTCCTTTGAAGAATTTGGGAGATGCTATCCCAGAATATTACTGTAACTAGCAGTGCAACATACCACCGAAATAATATTTCAAAATATATGAGATGACTTTGTGCCACAAATGCAGCAAATACATTTCAACAGTAATGATTTATTTGGAGCCAAAGTCCACGATTCTTAATGACTGTTTGCACTCACGGCACTTAGTATACTATGATATTTATAAAACGCGTTCGGGCATCGATCCCCTGTATCTGAAGCATGTGTAGGACGTGTGATAGAGAAAGCAGCTGTAAGGCCAGTTCTATAATTTCAATTATTATTATTTTTTTGGTAGGTTACACTGAACAACAAGAATTTTGCTCCGACTTAAAACAATGTGTCCCTTATGGCTTGATGTGCACTGAATCCGAAAATGCATCTCTTTTCTTCGAATCACGTAAGGGTCTTAAGATATACAATGATTTCACTTTTCGATAAGCGCTCCCCCAGGACACATCTGGCGCTGGTTGGGGGTATAAACCAAAACAAAAGCTAATGCATTTTATGAGTTATTTCCGGTTTCTTAAGGTTGTTGGCATGTTATTTTGTACTTCTAATAAATAAACACATATTGGTCCTTTCTATTAAGTAAATTTGATAAAAATTCAAAGTGAGGTCTATGCAATGAAAAAATAAGGGTGTGGTTTTCAGTATTTAAACGAAAATTGTACCAGTTTGAGTGAAGGCAAATTAAAAGAGAGCATTTTCATAGGTCCACAAACTCACAAAGTTATAGCTGACTCTTTGTTTGAGGAAAAACTTTCAAAATCTAATTTAAGTTATTCTCTATATCTACTTATATAACCCCAAAACGTTTCAGTTTCATATCATAAATATAGCATTAATATGTATAATCAATGAAAAATAGTCACATCATGGCATTAACTACAATAATATTTCATTTCTAATGGTAATAATGTCATCAAACCACCTCAAGTTTTGTAGTTTTTAATATCCAATACACAGCTGTACCCAGAAAATTACACACCACAGAATCGAACCTGTAAATTATTTTTAGTAAGTTAAGTTTTCAATAACCAATTTAATTTGAGCTCTAAATATGTCAGCATTCTTGCAGATCATGGCCTTCGTGTAATATTGTTTACTGTAGTGTGTGTTTTGTTTTATTCTGAAATGCAATTAGGTAGTTCTCAAAACTGACGACAGATGGATTTTGGAAAATAGGAAAATTATGTTGAGAAATTGACATTTCACTGAAAACTACTATTTTTGTGAAAAACTTTGAGTTCCAAGCTTCAAAATGAGGGGTCATTTATTAAAATCCGTTCAGCCGTTTTCCCGTAATTTCATTACCAGTTCAAATTATATATACTCGTATATAGATTTTATATTTATATTATAACATTTTTTAACACAATAGAAACGTAACTGGCCGTGTATATCGATCGTAACAATGACAGCATCCATGGATATTAAGGAAGGCTGTGGAATACCATATGAACTGCAGTTTCACTATTTTCTTATAGTACTCTTATTAATGTTGGACAGGGACATCATTTTATTTTTACTTCAATTTTTATTGTACCTGAGTTTTTGAATGTACTTCAGTCCCACCCCTTTTACTAATGAAGTTCAACGTCCTCCACACAGATTCAAGACCGCATATACAGTCATAGTAGCCTTACGGTCATAATAAACAGTACGTTCCAAAAATATGTTCGCGTTTTCTAGTGACGAAAGAGCTTTCAATATTGCAACATTGTCCATTTGCCTACGTCGCATCCCGGTTTCCCCCACCTGCTTCTATTCGCCTCTTTGTAAATGCTAGTGGCTGGGCTGTCTTAGCTCTTTTCTGAGAACATTAATTTCTGTTA